>PVKS010008263.1:18501-58438 GCA_004027875.1 Aplodontia rufa
TGTACCTTTTTAAAAGTTCATTTTTCTGGGACTAGAGTGGTGGCTCAGCAGTTATGGCGCTTGCCCGGCATGCACAAGTACACGGGTTCAAACACCAGCACCCGTGTACACAGCTAAGTGTCAGAGCAGCGAAGGCTAAGTGAAAAACTCAATAAAAGTTGATTCTCTCTGTCTCTCTCTGTCTCAATATCCTTTTCTCTTTAAATAAGAAAAAATTCATTTTTCCAATAATGTTTTTAGTTTTCAGTAAAACATGAAAGGCAATGGACCTTTTCTGATTTTTGCTTTCTTCTTGACAAAAACAAAGCTCAAATATGAGTAGCAAAGGAAAAATAAAAACCCTGGTACCAGAAATAGTAGGTAAAACTGGAAAGAAATGGCTAAACAGTATTTTATAATTTTGATTATGGGTAGAATAAATTGGCACAATACCTTCAAGATTCTAAGTGAATGATTTTCAACATAGGGCTAATATCAAGCACAAATAAACAACTGAGAATATAATAAAGCATTTTAAAACAATCAAGAATTGAAAAATTATACTTCAAGCATGAGAAAAGATGACATGAGATCTAAAAACAGGTGCTGCAACAAAGGAGAAAGTAAAGAAGAGGCCCAAGATTACTGCTGTACAAAAGAAACAGAGACAACCCAGCACAGACTGAAGTAGGAGAACCAAAAATTACAGGAAATTTATAGGAAGAAAAAGACAGGCAATTTTATAAGTTAAAGAGTTTGGGCAAAATGTTGGTGGGTACTGGATAGAAGTGTTGGAAAATCTGTACTATAGTTTAGTGAACCAGGCTTCTATTGCTGAATATTTAGTTTATTTCTGTTCTTACCATTACATGTCATACTGTAATGGATAACCATATACTGTTGGTCCTCCATGTCCAGGAACTCAGCATTGGTAGATTCAACCAACCAAGGATTGAAAAGATATATATATATACATATATATATATATATAATTTTTTTTAATGAGAGGAACAGTGAGAGAGAGAGAGAGAGAGAGAAAATCAATTTTTATTTAGTTTTTCATGTGACTTCATTGCTGACACCACGTTGTGTACGTGGTGCTGGGGTTTGAACCCGTGTACTCATGCATGCCAGGCAAGTGCCATAACCGCTGAGCCACCACTCCAGCCCCATGTATTGAAACTATTTTTTATATATTTTTTCTTGTTACTATTCCCTAAACAATATAATATAACAACTATTTACACAGCATTTACATTATATTAGGTATTATAAGTAATACAGAGATGCTTTAAATGTATGGGATTATGTGCAAATACCATGGCATTTTAAATAAAGAACTTCAGCATCTGCAAATTTTGGTGTTCACTGGGAAGTGGTCTTGGAACCAATCCATCACAGATACCAAAGTGCTACTGTGTATGTATGTGGCAGTATGTGTGTGTGTGTGTGTGTGTATAAACATCGTTTCATCTGTAAAATAGATCCCCAAAAATGAGATTGCCAAGTCAAAGAGTAAATACATCAACCACAAAAAATATTAAAAGTTCCAATTTCAAAGCCTCAGCAATTTAGTGAGACCCTAAACAACTTAGCAAGACCATGTCTCAAAATTTAAAAAAATGGCACAGTAGTTAAGCATCCCTGGGTTCAATCTCTGGCACAAAAAAGAAAGGAGGAGGGAAAAAGTATTAAAAGAATATACAGATGCATTGTCCTCTCATGAATAAGAAGGATCATTTCACATGTTTAAAGACCATCTCTGTTACTATCAACTGAATAATTCACATCCTTTTCCACTTTCTTTACTGGTCTTTTCTTCTTCTATAAGATGGAACCCTTCTTGTAAATGGAATATTAGCCCTGTGTTATGAGTTGCAAAGTCTTCTTTTTACTTTACTTATGTTATCTTTTGCTATGAACAAATTTTTTATTTTTTATGTAGTAGAATTGATGAATCTTTTCTTTTACTGCTTTTAAATTTTTGGGTTATGGTTTTAGAATGGTCTCCCCACTCTAAAGTTATAGAGAAATTTGCCCATATTTTCTTCTAGTGCTTTTGTGATGTCATGTATTAAATTAAATTTTAAAATCATTTGGAGTTTTTGTTGATATGCTGATCACTCAAATTTATCTTTTTTCCAATGACTACACAGTTGTGCCAACATAATGCAATTATTAACCATAAAGAATAACAAAAATGTTATTTATGAAATTTAATTTATAATTTTTTAAAACTATAATTAAATAGCAGAAAGATCAATAGAGGGAAGGGAATGGGATGAAGGAAGGGAGGGAAAGGAAAAGTACTAGCAATTGAATTAAAGCAAATTATATTCCATGCTTTTATAATTATGTCAAAATGAATTCTAATGTTACATATAACTAGCAAGAACCAATTTTTAAAAAACGAGTATTTAGTAATCCCAAAACATATGCAGCACCTAACAAGGTAAAAATCACAATGTCTAGGATCCAATCAAAGATTGCCAGACAAAGCTGGGTATGGACTACACCTGTAGTCCTAGCTCCTCCAGAAGCTGAGGCAGGAAGATCACTTGAGTTCCTGAGTTCTTGACTAGCTTGGGCAACAGAATGAGACCTCCATCTCAAAAAACAAAGATTATTACCAGGCATACAAAGAAGCAACAAACATGACCCACAGAGAAAATAATTTATTGAAATTGACACAGGTGTTAGAATAAGCAGACAAGGATTAAAATAGTTAATATAAAAGCCTAAAAATGCAAATTAACTTATAGTGACAATAGTGGATGTGGGGGGAACAGGCAGGTGGTGGGAGGGCAGTGCCATGGCAGAGAGCTTACAAAAGGACACAAGAAAACTTGGAAGTGATAGATATGTTCACTATCTTGACGTGGCAATGGTTTCATTGATCAAAATATAAGTTATTGTACGTCAATTACACCTCAATGAGACTGTCTTTAAAAAAAAAAATGCCACCAGGGAGAATTAGAAGACAGAGGGAAAGAAGGTAAGAACATTGTTTTCTGATGGTGTTATATCTTTTAGCTCTATGCTTTTATCTATTTTTAACATATTCCTATGATAAAATAAATTTAAAAATCATTTAGGAAAGGGATTAAAAATAATTGGGGGCGGTTTCATAGATGTAATAAGATTTTAGCTAGACCCTAAAAGGAGAAAAAGGAACTATAATCTATTGAGCCCATTAAGTACCAGTCACTGGACTTTACTTTTTTTAAAAAGAGAGAGAGAAAGAGAGAGAGAGAGAGAGAGGGACAGTGAAAGAGAGAGAAGATCAATTTTATCTAGTTTTGCATGTAGCTTTTGTTCTCTGACATTTCGTTGGGTACACAGTGCTGGCGTTCAAGCCTGTGTCCCTGTGCATGCGAGTGCTGAAACCACTGAGCCACGGTCCAGCCCCTGGACTTTACATTTTATATACGCTACCTTATTGGCTTCTCACAACAATTATGAAGTATTATTGTCTCCATTATATAAATAATAAAAGTGGGCTAAGAAATTGTATAATTTACTCATTTGCAAATGGTGGAGTTAAGATTTTATTCTAGGCCTGTCTGTACTTATAGCCAAAGTCCCTCCCAGTAGATGCAGCAGCACAATGTTTGCACAAAGGTACTTATACATACTCTAAAAATTATATCAAAGGAGAATTAAGTAAATTCCAAATTATACAAATAACAAAGTAATCTGCCTAGGTAGAACATGAAAATCTAAGGTGGGGACCAGACTGAGAGCTATATATCCAAATAACAGTTATCAATAGCTTTAAGTAAATCTGTAGTTGTTGCATATCTTACAATTCAATAGAATCCTAGGATTCAAACTAATGAAAATCTTTACTGATGACTGAGATAAAGGAATTTAAACACACCCAAAGGTACATCTAATATTAAATTTAGCTGAGACATCAACAGTATGGAAGTCAGGAATATATTTCAAATGACCTGGAGGCCAGGGATGAAGGAAGGTCCTAAGAACTACATGCAGCTGTATTAAGGACAACACAAAGTTTTACAAATTTAAAAGAGGAGTTGCAACCTAGCGAAGCATAGTGGCGAATGCCTGTAATCCCAGTGGTTCGGGAGGCTGAGGCAGGTGGACTGCAATTTGGTGAGGCCCTGAGCAACTTAGTTAGACCCTACCTGTCTCAAAATAAAATATTAAAAAAGGCTGGGGGGCTGGAGCAGTAGTAACTCAAGGGTTGCAGCGCGTGCTTGGCATGCGTGAGGATATGGGTTTGAACCCAGCACCACATACACAACACAGAATTGGAGCAACAAAGCCACATGAAAACTAAATAAAATCAATTCTTTCTCTCTCTCTCTCTATCACTGTCCCTCTTTCTCTTTAAAAAAAAAGGGGGGGCACTGGGGGCTGGGGATGTAGCTCAGAGGCTAAGTGTCCCTGCCTTAGTACCAAAGAAAAAAAAGGAATTGCAAATCACAGAGACCTTTGTGAGAAGGACTACCCAGAGGAAAAGATCCAAAGACAGAAAGATGACAGGCTATTTTGGGAGTAAGAAAAGAACATCAACATACTACCTAATATTTAGAGATCAAAAAAAAAAATGAAAAGAGCTGGATTAGTGGTCATTCTACTTCCCTCAGCTTTAATTCAGCTTCCCTTTGTAATGCTTGTGTAGTTGGGGCACCATAACAAACTAGAGATTCTAAAACATTCAGAGAAGAGAGTAAAACAAAGGAATCACTTACTAAATATATAAAACTTGTCATAAGAGGAATGGCATGACTACTGCCTTCAAATATCTGAAGGATTACTAAACTAAAGGTGATGAGACTGGCTATTTTTCTAAATACCAGAATTAAAAATCAATGAAGTTGTAAGAAAGAAGACCTCCACTCAATATAAGATACCAAGGCCTAGAAGTTATCATCATTAATATTTGCCAAGCTTTACCTATACAAAAAGAGATGGACGGATTAAGTCAATAGAAAACACAGTTTTATAGAATATCAACATATTCTTTTAAAAAAGTATTAAAATATCTTAGCAAAAGAAAGTGAAACTGAATATGAAAACCACTGAAAGGTTAGGGTCCTGATTTTACATGCTTTTTTTTATAGCAAATAAATTATTGACATGAAAGATGAAGAAATTCATACTCTTAAATATTCTCCCACCTCTCTGCCCCAGTTACTGATCTTTATTAGTCATTGTTAGGGTTTAAATATGAGGTATCCCCCAAAAGCTCATGTGTGAGACAAGCAAAAAAGTTCAGAGGTGAAAAGATTTGAGTTATGAGAGCCTAAGGCTAATCAGTGCATTAATCCACTATGGGGACTAACTGGGTGGTAACTGGGAGCCTGCCTTTGAGGTTTACATTTTGTCCCTGGTGAGTGGAGCTCTCTGCTTCCTCGTTGCCATTTCCTGAACTGCTTTCCTCCTTCACACCCTGCCTGCACGTTCTGCCTCACCTTGTCATCTATGGACTGAGACCTCTGAAACCACGAGAGCCAAACGAACCTTTCTAAAATTGTTCTTGGCAGGTCTTTTGGTCACAGTGGTGAAAAAGCTGACTAAAACAATCATTTCCGTATTAATGAGGTACATATTTTAAAATCATCAAGATTTTCCATTTTGGGGGCTGGAGTGGTAGCTCGGTGGTTATGGCGCTTGCCTGGCATGAGTGAGTACACGGGTTCAAACCCCAGCACCACGTACACAACTAAGTGTCAGAGCAATGAAAGCCATGTGAAAAACTCAACAAAAAACTGATTCTCTCTGTTTCACTCCCTCTCTCTCTCACTGTCCTTCTTTAAAAAGAAAAAAAAAAAGAATTTCCGTTTTGTTCTGGGAAAAAGTCACATTTTCCATCCTTGTTTTATTTTTCAATAACAACTATATCAAGATATAATTCATACAGTATGCAATTCATTCTTTTAATGGGTATAATTCAGTGACTTTTAACATAGAGACTTGTGCAACCATCATCACTACCTAATTTTAGAACATTTTCATCAGCCCCAAAAGAAACCCCTTACCCATCAGCAGTCATTGCCCATCCCTCCTTCCCATTTCCCAGCAATCACTGGTTTACTTTCTGTCACCATGTATTTGGCTATTCTGGACTTTTCATATAAATGAAAGCATACAATATGTACTCTTTGTCTTAAGCTTCTTCCACTTAGCACATTTTCAAGGTTCATCCATGTCGTAGCATGTATCCAGAACTTCGTTCTTTACTATAGTGGAATAAAAGCTAACTGTTCAGATATACCAATTTTGTTTATATATTCACCAGTTGGACTTATCCCATTCTTTTTTTTTTTTTCTTAAGAGAAAAGGACAGTGTGAGAGAAAGAGAGACAGAGACAGAGAGAGACAGAGAAAATCAATTTTTATTGAGTTTTTCACATGGCTTTCATTGCTCTGACACTGAGTTGTATATGTGGTGCTGGGTTTCGAACCATGTACCTGTGTATGCCAGACAAGTGCCTTAACCACCAGGCCACCACTCCAACTCAGACTTATACCATTCTTTGGCAATTATAAATGTTATGAATATTCATGTACAAGCTTTTGTGTGGACATGCTTTTAGTTCTCTTGGGTATAAACCTAGGGTGGAATTCCTGGGTCATGTGGTAAGTCTGTATTTCATCCTTGTTTTTAGCCTCAGTGTTGTATTTTAAATGGATGGAGTACCTACCAACAGCTTTATCTCCATGGCATTTCTTTCCCTGTTCTGGCTTTTTCTGCTTGTTTGTTTGAAAGAAGTTTTAGTTGATATTCCATCATCTAAGCCATATAGTTTTTTCAAGGATTTATAGGTGCTATATTCCCTGAGTTCTCAAGAAAACTGTCTTTTGCGTTTATATTCAAAAAATGACTTAGCTATAAATGTTGTGGTCCTTCTTTCTTTCAACAGTTTGTGAGTTCTGTGCTGTTCCTACCAAACTGTGACTGTGAAGAAGTTGGAAGCAGTCTGAGTTTCCCTCTGATGACTTGCCTTTTTTGTCTGGGTCTTTCTTTGTACTTAACACTACATATTTAGGTAGCTAATGGGCTTCCAGATCAGGTGAAGATGGTACACTGGCTGTCTCTATAAAGCTAAGTTGACACGGGATTACACTAAAAACATTTTTCACTCTGTGACAACTTGAACCTAAAATTGCAGAAATAATTTACAACATATCAAAGCATGTCTCATATGTAGTCATAAATCTAACAAAGATATACAACATATAGCAAACTCTCAACAGGTTTTGGGTATAAACTGATAAGCCAATTCTAAAGTTTATATGAAAATGCAAAAGACCAAGAAGAGCCAAGACAATCTTGAGTAACAAAAACAAAAAACAAAAAACAAACTTAGAGTCTACTAACTATCAAGACAAATTAGGTTAGGATGAATAACAGAACAGATAAGATTCCAAGAACAAACTAACAACTACAATTGCCTGATTTATGACCAATGTGATACTGCAGTCTAGCAGGGAAAGGATATCCTGTCAGCAGGGAGTCAACTGAATGTTTATATGGGAAAAAGATAAATCTTTTCACACTCCTTACACAAAAATAATTCCAGGTGCACTACAGATTTAAATGTAAAACGCTAAACAAAACTTTCAGAAAAAGAAATGAGAAAACACCTTCATGATCTTGGCATGGCAATGATTTTTTAAATAGAACATGAAAAGGATTAACCACAAAGGCAAAAAATGATAAATTAACTAGAACTAGAAATTTAGGAAGAATAAAAAGCTGTTTTGAAAAAGCTGATTTAAGCTAGGCACAGTTGCACACGCCTGTAATCCCTGTGACTCGGGAGACTGAAACAGGAGGATTATGAGTTCAAAGCCAGACTCAGCAATTTAGCAAGGCCCTAAGCAACTTGGCAACTTAGCCAGACCCTGTCTCAAAATAAGATAAAAAGGGCTGGAGATGTGGCTCAGTGGTGAAGCACCTCTGGGTTCAATCCCTCGTTACCCTCACCCCCCAAAAAAGCTGACTTAAAGAATAAAAGATACAAAATAATTTTATAAGCAAGGGGTCATGTAAATGGTAATTAACGTTATTTAAATATAAGACACAGGGCTGGGAATGTAGTTCGGTGATAAGAGTCTTGCTTGTCTTGCATGTGTAAGACCCTGGGTTTAATCCCTATCACCACAAATAATAATAATAATAATAATAATAATAATGCACATAAAATGACCATGTCTTTAAAACTTTGGATTAAAAATTAGTATAAAGTTTTCAATCAAAAGAGATAAACCTGAGGCTGGAGCAGTGGCTTGGCAGTTACAGCGCTTGTCTGGCATGAGTGAGTACGCGAGTTCAAACCCCAGCACCAGGTACACAACAAAGTGTCCGAGGAATGAAAGTCACATGAAAAACTAAATAAAAATTGATTCTCTTTCTCTCACTGTCCCCTCTTTCTTAAAAAGAGAGAAAGAGAGAGAAATCACATAGTAATCTGAACAGGAAAAATTAACTGTAAGAGACAACTGGAACAATTAGGGACAAGCTAGTAAGAAGTAAAGAGAGTAAAAGAATAACAGGTGTGAAGAGGAGCCACTACCCCCCCTAAAGCTGTGAAAGAGCACTAAAGGAAGAGGCTCCCTTAATAACTAGATTCAGACCTTGTTGGAAAGGGCATCACTTACGGTTTACTGAAGAATGGAGAAGCTGCTGTGCTCCTATGCCTACATAGTTTGCTGAAAATCCACACTTTAGAACTTGTCAGAAATCTGACTCCAGGGTGCCAGCAAAAACTAATCACATCAAAGTATGAGGGGTGAAAGGGAGGCAGGAGAAGCTACTGGCTACTAGGTGCAGCTGACCAAACTTCAGGATCTAGGCGCTAGGGAGGCCTCATACGCTGCAGAAGCCATACATGTTAAGCTACAGGGACTTCAAGAAAACTGGCACCAAAGAAGATGCAAGTCCAGCACACCAGAACCAGGTGGGAAAACGCCTTCCTCTTGCAAAGTATCTCTGGTGCCCTCTACTGACGAGGTTTAATATCCTCCTGGCTATCAAAGGAAAAACAAAGTCACAGGCTCATTTTGGCAGCACATGTACATTGGTGAATTTGGAGATAAGAGGTAATAAGTTAATAACTAGCACAACTATAACACTATGTTTTTACCAGCCACGACTAGGCAAAACTGGTTTGTGAGGGTTCTCTAATAACTCTAATGATGGTTTTTTTAAGAAGGTGAAATTTTTTTCTTTCTCTGTATTTTCTACATTGTGGTTATATTGGAGGGTTTTTGCATTTTTATTGGTGTTTATCAATTATACAGAATAGTGGATTTCATTGTGGCATATATGTACATGCACATAACATAATTTTAACAATTTCACTTCTCAACACCTTCCTTTACCCTCCTCTCCCGCCTCCTACTAATTCCCTTCCTCTACCCTAGTGGTCTCCTTTATGCTTTCATTATGCCCTTTTTTCCCCTCTAGGAAAGCATACACTACTTATCTTTGAGTATCTGGTGTCTAAAATGATGCTCTCCACTTCCATCAATTTTCCTTCAAATGACATAATTTATTCTTTATGGCTGAACAAAACTCCATTGTGTGTGGAGTTTTCTTTTATCCGTTCATCTGTTGATGGACAGCTAGGATGATTCCATAACTTGACTATTGCAAATTGTACTGCAATGAACATGGGTAAGCATGTTATCTTTAAGTATGCTGACTTTAACTGTTTCAGACAAATACCAAGGAGTGCTATACAGCTGGATCACATTAGTTTTGCAAGGGACCTCCATACTGATTCCATAGTGGCTATACCAATTTACATTCTCACCTACAGTATAGAAGAGTTCCTTTTCCCCTACATCCTTGACAGTGTTTATTGTTTTTTGTATTCCTGATGATTGCCATTTTAACGGGGATGAGGGGGGATTTTCAATGTAGTTTCAATTTGCATGTCCCTGATGACTAAGGATGTTGAACATTTTTTCATATAATAGTTTGACATCTGTACTTCTTTTGAGAAGAGTAGGCTCAGTTCATCTTCCTATTTAATGAATGGGTTATTTGGTGTTGGTGTTGGTGGTTTGTTTGGTTTGGTTTGGTACTAACTATTTTGAGTTCTTTATATATCCTGGATATTACTCCTCTATTGGAAGATTAGCTGACAAGGATTTCCTCCCAATCTGTAGGCTTTCTCTTCATACTGTTGTTTTCGTTGCTGTGTAGAAACTTTTTAATTTGATCCCATCCCATTTACCAATTCTTATTATTAGTTCCTGAACCACAGAAGTCCTAGTCAGGAAGTCATTACCTATACCTATAAGTCAAAGTGTTTCCCCTATGTTTCCTTCTGGCAGTTTCTCCCCTTATATCTAGGTCCATTTTGAGTCAACTTTTGTGCAACATGAGAGACAAAGATCTACTTTTGTTCTTCTACCTGTGGATATACAGTTTTCCAGTAGTGTTTGTGAAAGAAGCTATTTTTCTCCAATGTATTTTTTTAAGAGAGAGGGGGGACAGAGAGAGAGAGAGAGAGAGAGGGAGAGAATCAATTTTATTTAGTTTTTCATGTAGCTTTTGTTGCTCACTTTGTTGTGTATGTGGTGCTGGGGTTTGAACTTGCATGCTTGCGCATGCCAGGCAGGCGCCGTAACCGCTGAGCCAACACTCCAGCCCCTCCAATGTATTTTTTTTGGCCCCTTTGTCACCAATCAGATAACTGTAGCTGTGCAAATTAAATTGGTCACTGTGTCTTCTATTATTGTTTTTATAATGTACAATTAAAGTATTTTAAAAATAGATGATAATTAATAAAGGCAAAATTACTTTTATTAATTGGGTTTGGGATTAACTGCTATCAGAAAATCCAATTAAAACAGTTTTTTTAGAAATGAAAACTAGAAATTTATTCATACACTACAAAATAAAAGTATTTTTTTCAAGAGGATGATCTCATTTGGATAAACATTTAAGGAACTAAATGTATATCCCCAAACACATTCTCCAATTCATATAATACAAATTATAGGCAATAAATGTTCCAGTGATTTCAAGAATTCTTAATAGGTAAAAATCATCTTTCAGCAAAACTACAACTCGAATATCAAAATATGGAAAAGAAAATCAGGGGAAAAGCACAATATGCAAAAGGATAAATGAGAACTCTGAATGAAGATACAGAAAAGAGATGTTTGCTTCAACATGACAGCAGGTGGAGCCAATGTGTTCAGCAGTCTAAATAGTTCTTTGGTATTTGGCAGAATATATAGAAACCCTAAGATGACTGGATAAACAATGTGGAGTTCAGCTGTATTTACAACCATATAATCACCACCCAGAGTTAAGGATAAAAAAAATAGAAGCATTAATACCTAGATGAAGCTGAAAAAGTAATTTACACTGCTTCACCGCTACTGTGAAGAGCTCTCCTGTTCAGTCAACAAATGAGCTAAATGAGTTATAACAGTTTGAGCCTGAAAGCAATCCAGCACTTTTCCCAAAGCAAATTTATTTTGTCAAATGTCTTACTGATTATGCAAATGGTCAAATAATTTTAAATATTCACAGAACTTCAGTGTCTTCAGAACTGGAGGAAGTAGGGAGATCATCTAATTTAATCTCCCCAAATGATAGCCAACAACATGTTGTTCATATCCACTACCACGTTTTAGTGGTAAGCAACTTATTTATGCTTAAGTGTTAGTTTGCCAACCCAAAAAAGGAAAAAAGGCAATATTTAAATCATTTAAATTAAATAATTATGAAAATAATAAATATTATCAAATAAGACAGATCATTTTTATATTAGTCATTAATTTTTAAGAGAGCACCAATTTTATTTATTTTTCCATCTGGTTTTGGTTTTTCGACACTTAATTATAGATATATGGCTGGATTCAAACCTGGGTCTGCAAGCATGCCAGGCAAGTGCTCTACTGCTAAGCCACCATTCCAGTCAAGAAAGAGTCATTATTATACAGAACTTTAACAACATTGCTATGCGGAGAATTAGGTCCTGCTTCAAATAGTCTTGGTACTTGGACAGGCTCAAGAGCACTTGGGGCTGGAGCAGTGGCTCAGTGGTTTCTGTGCTTGCCTGGCAAGCACGAGGACCCAGGTTCAAACCCCAGCACCACTTACACAACTAAGTGTTAGAGCAACTAAGGCCATTTTTCTAACTATTTAGTTAGAAAAACTAAATAAAATTGTTTCTCTCTTTCTCTCTCTCTCACTGTCCCTCTCTCTTAAAAAAAAAAAAAAAAAAAAAAGCACTTACCACAAAGGAAGAGGTTTGCCTTCTTCTCAAGACCAGAGCAGAGAAGTTACAGGGTACTCTGCTCCACCCTAAGTTTCAAAAGAAAAAAAAATGGGGCTGGGGTGGTGGCTCAGTGGTTGCAGCACTTGCTTGGAACATGCAGGGATGGGGTTCAGCCCCAGCACCATGTGTACAGCTAAGTGTCAGAGAAATAAAACTAGATGAGTGAATGGAATTGATTATTTCTTTCTCTCTCACTCACTCTCTCCTTCTCTCTCTTTAAAAAGAAAAAAGAAAAGAAACATAACATCTTATAAATTCATGTTATTATACTAAGCACATCTTGCAGTAACTTTTAATTAAGACAAATAATCAGAATAAAAACAGGAAACCAATATAGATGTGTCGCTCTTTTAAAGGTGATAAACACAAATTCAGCTCAATTTGACAAACATTAAGTATTTTCTCTGAACAAGGCACCAAGCTGGAAGCTGGGAAGAAAAGTTAAGTCAATAACACTGGTTTTCATCCTGTAACAGTGTATACACAAGATGAGTGAACATCCAGCAAGGAAGAGTGCCAGGGTCAAAAAGCACAAAAAACAGTGCCAGGGGAGGGTAGAGAGGGAACCCTAGATGGACTAAAGTAGGAAGGTAACACTTGAGCCGTGCCTCTAAGACAGAGATAGGCAAGGTTTTTATCATGACTAATACAAGAGTCATCGTATTTTCTTTGGAGTGCACATAGTAGCTTAAAAATCTATATTAAGGTGGCTAGAGCAGTGGCTCACCTGTTACAGTGCTTGCCTGGAATGCATAGCCTCAGGTTCAAACCCCAGCACCACACACACAACAAAGTGTTGGAGCAATGAAAGCCACATGAAAACTAAATAAAAATTGATTGTTTCTCTCTCCCTTTCTCTTCAAAATACAAGATGTATATATATACACATATATATATATGTATATATATATATACATTTATTAGCTTAAAAATTAATTAAGAATATACATTATACTTTCACTTTATTGCATGTAAGTTATAACTGAAATATTTTTAAAGCACATATTGGAAAAATGAAAATACATATATTAAATTCAAAAGGAAGTGCATTTTAGGTTTGGGAAGAAAGTAAGTACGTGGTGGTAAAGAGAGAAGAGCTCGGGAGCTCCAGATCCGTTATGGCTCAGGTAAACTCTGGCCTGACAAGATGGAGAGGGAAAACACTCAGCAAGAGGAGCACTGCAGGGATTGGAGCACTGGCTCAGTGGTTGTGGTGCTTGCCCAGCTTGTGCAAGTACACGGATTCAAACCCCAGCACCCATGTATGCAACTAAGCATCGGAGCAATGAAAGCCTTGAGAAAACTCAATAAAAATTGATTCTGTCTCTTAATCTCTCTCTCTCTCTTACTGTCCTCCTCTTTAAAATAAAAAAGAAGAAGAAGAAGAGCACTGCAGGAGCTGGAGTTACGATTAAGGTGCTTGCCTGGCATGCACAAGGACGTAGGTTCGAACCCCAACACCATGTTTACAATGAAGTGTCAGAGCAACAAAAGCCACATGAAAAACTAAATAAAATTGATCCTCTCTCTCTCTCTCTCTCTCTCTCTCTCTCTCTCACTGCCCCTCTCTCTGAAGAGCACTGTAGGTATATGATGATGCTTTGAAGGTCCAGATATGAGCACTGAACAGTGAGAAGGACTTTAAACAGAGAAGCATGATGAGGATGACATAGGTCAAAGAACACGGGGAAATAGATGGTCTTGCACTCTTCGAGAAGTATTTGATGAAATGAAGATTTCTGATTTATCCAAACAGCAAAATGGGAAACTTTCCAAACCATGCTCAGAAATGAAGAGCTATTATCAAAAAGGCAAACTCTGAAAATGATTATTTTCATAACTCCTATCTATTTCCTCTCCCTTTTTAATTGAAACTTTCAGGGCCCAACTCAAATATTACTTACATTTGATGAAGATTTTCCTAATCACCCTACTGAAAATGACCTCTCACCTGGCACTCAGCACAGATGGCCTTGCATAGAGTTCCCTTTGTACTAAATTAGATCAATAGATACTTATGTTTCATCATCTCATTTAGGGCAGTGGGCTTGCATCCATTCACTCATTCAATAACAAATACTAAGCATCTATTACTGGAAGCCACTCCATGAAGGAATACAAAAGAAAAGCAGACAGACTGCTCTTGTGCAAATTAAACTAGTACTAAATCTACAAAATAGTCGATATTTAAACTTAACATTTTTCTTCTTTTTGAAGGGTGGGGCAGAACTAGGGATCCAACCTGGGGGTACTATAGCACTTTAGACCTTTTTATTTTTTAGACACAGTCTCACTAAGTTGTCTAGACTGGCCAGAAAGCTGTGATCCTCTAGCCTCAGCCTCCTGAGTAGCTGGCATGCACTACAGAGCTCTTTCTTAAAGTAGACACAAGAGAAAAAAAAAAATTCTGACTACAGAACTGCCTCTAAATTACTCTGATCAAGACTCTCAGGAATGTGGGGTATAGCTCAGTGGTACAACATTTGTCTAGCATCAGGTTCTGGGTTTGATCCCCAGCACTGAAAAAATTAAAATTTAGCTGAATGTGGTAACCAACACCTGTAGCCCCAGCTACTGGGGGAGGCTGAGGTGGGAGATCTCTTGAGCCCACAAATTTTGAGACCAACCTGGGCAACATAGCAAGAATCCTATGTCCAAAAAAATAAAAAATTCTCTCAAGGATCTCCAATGATTAGTGATCCGGAGTCTACAACTAAATCTCCAAGATCTTTAATTAGATCCACAAAGTCCCTATTTTCAAAAAAGTCACATTCTGAGGTTTCAGTTGCCACATGAACTTTGGAGAAACATTCAACCACTACAACATCTGTAAACATGTTTCTTCATACACTTTTATTAAGTCCACAGAATGAATTTCTAAGAGTCCAATCTCCTCTTGGAAATTACTTAGCAGCTTCTTCTCCTTCTTCCTTTTTTTTCCCAAGGGAGAGAGAAAGGGATAATCAATTTTATTTAGTTTTTCATGTTGTGTTCATTGCTCCAACACTTTGTTGAGAATGTGGTGCTAGGGTTCGAACTCACATCCCGGTGCATGCCAGGCAAAGACCACAACCACTGAGCCACCACTCCAGCCCAGCAGCTTCTTTTTAAGAGTTTACTCCTTAAGATTCTTCAAAAAAATAGGAATAGAACCACCACAGGAGCCACCTATCTCACTCCTTGATATATATACAAAAGATCTAAAATCAGCATACCATAGGAAAACAGCCACTTCAACATTCATAGCAGCACCATTCACATTAGCCCAGTTAAGTAACCTTCCCAGATGCCTGTCAACAGATGAATGAAGAAATGTGGTACATATACACAATGGAATTTTATTCAGTCATAAAGAAAAATGAAACTATGGCTGGTAAATGGAGGGAAGTGGAGAACATCACACTAAGTAAAATAAGCTAGCCTCAGAAAGTCAAGAGCTGAATGTTTTCTTTCATATGCAGAAGCTAGAGTAAATAAGGGAAAAAAAGCAAGAGAATCACATGAAAATAGAAGAGAGATCTGTGAAGTAACCAAAGGGTACTGAGGGGGAGGGAGGAGGGAGGAGAAAAGGGAGGAAGAGTGGGACAAAACTGACCAAACTATCCTATGTACATATATGAATATACCACAGTGAATTTCACCTTTATGTACATCTATAATGCACTAATTTAAAAAACCTAGAAATAGAAGACTGGTAGAAAAGAAGAAAGGGAAGGGGTTGGGGAGAAAGGAAGGGAAAAGAGAAGTTCTGCGGACTGAATTGGAGCAAATTATATTCTATGCTTGTATAATTATGTCAGAAGGAACCCAAATATTATGTATAACTATAATGTTCTAATAAAAATTTTTTTAAAAAAAGTTTCCTCCCTGGGATGGGGAGCAAGTTATAAGATCTTCCACATTCCCATAATTGGTGTGCCAATTCTCACACTAATCCTAGAGTCTTTGTCTGGAAAATTAAGAACTAAGACTCAAATAAAAACTTTTTTTTTTCAGCTTCAAACAACACAAATTGACTTTCTCACAGCTCTGGAGCCATTAAGTGTGCAATCAAGGTGTCAGCAAGGCCCTGCTCCTTCTGAAGGCTCTAGTAGAGAATTCTGCTTGTCTCTTCCTAGTTTCTTACTATTCCTATCACTCTGGTCCTAACCTCAGTCATCACCCCCATCCACCCACCCCCTGACCGTGTCTTTATGTGGTCTTCTAAAAACAACACTCCTTTGGATAATGGTACTGGAAGGTGGTGCAATGGTAAAGCTGAGGCACCCATATTTAGGCTGTGTATTGTACTGAGTATTGAATCAGAGAAAGTTGTTCTGCAGAGAAAGAAGAAAAAGGCAGATGGGGCAGAGAGTGGCAGACTGAAACACTATACGGTAGCAGAGACTGTAGACAGTTATCTTAATAACTATAAATGTTTTTCCAGATCTAAACATCATTACTGCTTTTACAACTATAAAACCACTAGGTACCCACTGAAGAAACTGAAAACATAGAAATACAAAATCAAAGCCCTTCCATCCTCCACAATACCAATGATACTCTAATATTTTTCCATCTAAATTAAAATAAACAGGATTAGACTATAATTTTAACATCTATAGCAATGAATGCTGACTTTTCCACTGAACATAATCATGAATATTCATCCATAAAATTTAATAATCTTTGAAAATAACATTTTGATGGCAGCATGATGTTCCACCATATAATAATCATTTACTTAATCATTTTATTTGTGGGTACATTACATAATATAACCAAACTGCTTCCCCAAGTGGCTGAACCAACTATGTTCCCATTAGCAGTGTGTAAGGGTTATTGATTGATTCATACCTCAGTAACACTGAACAATAAAATGCCTTGTTTAAAAGGTGGTAAATTATACATCATTATTATTTTAATTTTTTCAGTTACTGAACTTTTTATTTTGCTTATTCATTTTTCTTTGTGTTTATTAATGATGTTATCATTTATGAAATGTTTAACTACTCTGAGATCTATCTGTGAAATTTATAGTGTGTATATCATGACAAGTAGCAATAGCTTCACAAACTAAAGCCTCTTGACTTATTTTATTCAATTCAAAAATAATCTTGTAATCCTACAGTTAGAGATCAAGGTGAAATCAAATAAAAGCATTCAAGAAAGTCAGCTACGTGTACATTGTTTAACATCCACATGAGTTGGAGTCATCTTTGTTGCTAAGACTATGAAAGAGGCAACCAGCACCAAAAGCACATCCGCTAAGAATAAATTAGCTGAATGACGCAGGTTTCACAGTAAATTCATTTGAAATACTGTCTAGTGAGTTGCCAACTACAAAAGACTTTAAACTATAGAAGCAATAACCAGGTAAGAACACAAAGGTCAGTGGATAACTGCAATGATAGGGGTCAACGATATTCCTCCTAACTCATCAAATCCCAAGCAGTCAATTCTGCAAATATTTCAATGAAACTGACACAGGTGCTTTAAAATACATTGGAAATTGTAATATAGACCCCCTACATAGCTTATGTTAATTAACATTACATAATTGTGTTCCTATTCTTATTATCACAATATATCATATTTTATACTACACTTGTTTTTTTTTGTTTGTTTTTTTTTAGAGAGAGGAGGACAGTGAAAGAGAAAGAGACAGAGAGAATCAATTTTTATTGAGTTTTTCACATGGCTGCCACTGCTCTGACACTTAGTTGTGTACGTGGGTCCAGGGGTTTGAACCTGTGTACTTGGGAATGCCAGGCAAGCGCCACTGTAACCACAGAGCCACCACTCCAGCCCTATATTTAAGTTTTTATACATGTTCCATACTAGGACTACATTATAAAAATGTGTTAAGAACAGGTTCCTGGCCCTATATATCACACATCTATCATAAAGAATATTTATTTCCTGAATTTGTACCTGAGGATGGAGCCTCTTTAAAATGACAAGAAAGACTTTAAATCACTGGGGTATTAAACTGGCTGCCTAATATAAATTACTGATCCATTCTTCTGTAGAAAACAGTGGGAAAAAACAACAGTAGAAAACCGAATTCATTAAATATCTGTTTTTGATACTATACAACATGACCATTTAAGAAACCATAAAATTCAGAAACAGAATAATGTAGCAAATATGTCACCATTTTAGAATTCAATAATTGTTTACATTTTGTCTGTATCAAGCTCCCTATTTTCATATGAGAAATAAATCATTTCAGATAAAGTCAAAGTCACCCATCTTTCTAATCCAGTTCCCCTTCATGCATACTCAGAAGTGATGACTAGTGTTAATTTGGACGTTATTCCCCAAAGGTTTATGTACGGGAAGCTTGGTCTCTAATATGGTGGTGTGGAAGTGGTAAAACCTTAAAGAAACGGGGCTAGTGGAAGGTGATTAAATCACAGGGGTGCTGCCCTCAGGAGGGATTAATGCTGGTCTCAAAGAGTGAGTGAGTTATTGCAAGAGTGTATTGTTATACAGCAAAGCCACTGCTCACCTTGAGCCCTCCACATACACCCATCCCTTTCTGCTAGCCTGTCATGTTATGATGTAGCCAGGGCCCACACCAGAGGCTAAACACACATGGGCCACATGATCTTGAACAGTTAGCCTCCTTAACTGTGAGGTAAATAAACTTCTTTATAAATTCCCTAGCGTCAGCTCTTCTAGAACAGCAACACAAAACAGACTTATAGAGTACATGTCATTCTAATTCATTTAAGAACAAGTTTACATAAATGTGTTATAAACATAGTTCTTGCACATATCATTCTACACATACTTTATCAATAAAAATTATAACTGAGATCCATTAGATAGATACTATAGTTCATTCCTTTTAATTTCCACATTGTATGCTATCATTGGAACATAAACCACATTTTATTTATCCATTCATATACTAATTGGACATTCTAGATTGTTTCCTGTTTTTTTTCTGTTAAACAATATTGCAGTAAACATACTTGCTTATACCTCTATATGTACATTTATACAAGTGCCTTGCTTTATATGCATATAAAAGAGTCTTCCTAGTTGGAGAAGAAAAAGAAAAGAAGAAAGAGATGAAAATTGGTCCTGAGCTATTGTAGGAGGCAGAAGGTCAAGCAACAAGGGACGGAACTGCTCACTGGAGTAACATCCCTTACGTTCATCCCCACTAACACTACCATATTACAAGCCCTCTTACCTTGACTTGCATGATAAAAAAATAATAGAAGAAAAAAGAACAACACATGCTACATATATTATTTTACTTAAAGGGTATCAAGAGATACTGTTTCATTTTTGATGGAGAAATGTAGGTTTTTTAAATTTAAAGCTAAGTTCATATACGATAAAAAGTTTGTCTTCTAAATTGCATTTTAAAGATACAAAGTATTTATTGTATTCATTGATAAAGATCACAAAATACTGTATAATGCATAATTACATTTTCAATTAAAATATATATGTATATGTGGATATGTACCAAGAGGACAATCTGGAAAAATAATTAACTTTTCATAAGAAACCTTCCAAGAGGCCACAGGTGTGGATTGACAGATAGGCAGTAAACGATAGGAGTCAGTACCATGGAGTCTAAGTCAACTGCTGGTGCTATTTAATTGTGCCTCATGAACATGGATCAGGCCAGGCCCTATTTTCACCAACTGCATTTTATAACGAAAATAAACATTTCGTAATGAACTGAGAATGATTACTGGTGATTTTCATTTTCTTTTTTACTTCTTGTTAGTTTCTATATTTTTCCTTCCTCAACAATTTGAAGAGATAAAATTTGTAAGTGCTTCCCAAAGTCTATACTATGAGCTCCATGAAGATTTTACTTGTTTCACAGGCTCAGCATTGTGCTTGGAATATTGAGGGCAACCAGTTTTTGCTGACTGATTCAAAGTGCTATATAATAAAGAGGTAATTACTTTTAAAAAAGAAACAAAAACAATAAAAGTTACATTATATAAAGGAAATCCAAGTAAATAAGTTTAAAAACACAGCATACCATAACTGAGGTGGATATAAAAAGATGTCATAAAGGAGATCAGGAAGCAGACCAGGAGAATAGAGGAGGAAGAGAGGAGAGAAAGGGAGGGTACTGAGGAATGAGCTTGATCAAATTATGTGCATATATGGATATGGCATAATGAATCCCATTATTATTATAATTATAATGCACCAATAAAAATTTTAAATGGTATTATAATTAACACTTGATTTGGTACAGTTGGTGAAAATTTCACATAAGAGATATTTAGTATGCCTTTGACTAGGGTGACTAGGAATTAGACAAGTGCAAAAAAACGATATTAAAGACAGATAATATATGTATGTTCAAAAGCAAGAAGGAACGTGGTGTGCCTAGGAAACCATGAGAAATAATTTATGTTATGCCCGGGGACAAGTTGTATTAGGAGATAAAACTATTAAGATAAACTGGAAGTGCTAGTTGCCCTGGCACATGCACATATAATCCAGCTACTTAGGAATGTGAGGAGGATCTCTAGCTTGAGACCAGCAGGTACAACTTCCCAAAATCCTGTCTTGAGATAATGAAAAGAGCCAGTGATGCAGCTCGGTGGTAGATAGTCCCTGGATTTAATCTCTATGGTAACATACAGAACGTGGATACAGGATGGGTGTAAAAAGTGAACCACAAATAAGGAAATCATGAAGTCATATTAAATTTTTTAAAAATAAGGCTGGGGGTGTAGCTTAGAGGTAGATTGCCTTCCTGGCATGTGTGGCCCTGGGTTCAATCCCCAGCACTCACCCCCCACACACACACACAATCACTAAAATAATATGACACTGAGATGAGAGGTAATAAAACAGACTGGAAAGTCCAGATATATCCAAATACATATAGGATTTAGTACATAATAATGTTTGCATTTCAAATCATCTGAAGTAAAGTATTTAGTAAATGATAATAAGGCAACTGGGTAAAACCGCCTTGAAAAATATTTAAGTTGAATCCTTTTTCCACATTTCAAATACAATGTTATATTCCAAATAAATACTGAATGTATAAGAATAAAGTATTCAAAGTACTCAAGAGAGAAGCCAGGAGTGGTGGCGTACACTTGTAATCCCAGCAACTCGGGAAGCTGAGACAAGAGGATGGAGAGTTCAAAGCCAGCCTCACCAACTTATCAAGGTTCTAAGCAACTTGGCTTACTTAGGCCCTGTCTCAAAATAAAATATAAAAAGGGCTGAGGATGTGGCTTAGTGGTTAAGTGTCCTGAGTTCAATCCCTGATACAAAAAAAAAGTACTAGGAGAAAAAATACTACCCAACCAGAGCAACAAAATTTCCATTTTTGAGTTCTCAGCAGAGACAAGATTTACTACACAGATCCTGGTGGCTTAATTCAGAGATGAAGAAGACCTGTGTACAAATTAAGGTACCAGGGAGTTTGTCCCTTAATGTCTCCCACATTCTCAATACTCATCTGTTCATTCTTTCTCTTGCTACACTATATCTTTGCCTTAAATAAAGCCCTTGGATATGCTCTAATGAAGACACATGTGTCTTTTAAAATATCATACCTGTGAAATCATTATAATAATATCTTCTACACAATTTCATAAATATAAAAATCAGCCCCATGGCCAACTCAAATTCTCAACAAAATAAAAATAAATTCTACACTTCATACTGCCTTATAGTTTATAAATATTTTCACATCCATTTACAGTTAATTTCTAAAATGACCCTGCAATGGTGTAGTTTCACCATTTACTTAAGAAATTGAGCCTTCAAAGATTAAATGATGTGTCCATAGTAGATAATAAGGGGCAGAACTGGATTCAAACCTAGCTATAAACATACTAGTTGTACTATGTTGCCTCCAAAATCTGCAAAAATTTTGCCTATGGTATCTCTACAATAACTTTGAGGATTTAAGGTAATACTTCTGTATCCTGATAAGGCTGATGGAAACAAAGTCACCAAAGTATCTGTATTTATTTACCAAAGAGGCAGTTTGTTTTTAATAGTAACATATAATGTTGACAGAACTGTTAGGTAAAGCTTACAGTTTTAGTGAAAAAGTCAGACTATTTAAAGCAGAAAAATAAATAACTTTTCAGTTCATGAAAAAGGAGGATAGTTTGAAAGTCATTAAGAAAGCTATTAACCGGGGTTAGAGTAGTGGCTCAGCAGTTACGGTGCCTACCTGGCATGCATGAGGACAAGGATTCAAACCCCAGCACCATGTATAAAATTAAGTGTCAGAGCAACAAAAACCAGATTGAAAACTAATAAAATTGATTATCTTTTTTTCTCTCTCTCTCACTGTCCCTCTCTCTTTCTCAAAAAAAAAAAAAAGCCATTAACCAGCATCTATGCAATATATTGGAGTGTATGAAGTCATTACTTCATCTAATTTGCCAAAACAAACCTATGAGCTATTTTCAATCCAATATAACCATTAAAGAAAAATTAGGCAATTTATCTTTATATATGGAAGATCTCAAGGTAAAGTCAGAATTTAGATACAATTCTCTATTTTCTTTTCACTTTAAAAACTATTCTTATGTTGATCTAGATTGAATATCTTATTAAATTTTTTGGTTAAAAAATCCACAAAATCGGGCTGGAGCAGAATCATACTTGCCTGGCACACCTGAGGACCCAGGTTCAAACCCCAACACCAAATACACAACTAAGTGTCGGAGCAATGAAAATCAGACAAAAAACAAAACAAAGTTGATTCTTTTTCCTCTCTCTCTCACTCTTCCTCTCTCTTAAAAAAAAAATCCACAAAATGAAAAAATTTAGTAAAATATTTGCTTATGTTATCATAACTACTAATTTAAGATTTTAAACTTATATGTCTTAGTGACTGCACAATACTGCAAAGTAATGTATGTACATATTTGTATTCAGCACATTTGTTTGCTGAATCCTTTGCATACTCACAATGCCTTGAAATCATAAGTACTTGAATAGCTGATATGATTGGCCTCCAGGGTTACTGAATTTAAAGTTGTTTTTGAATTTAATCTGAAAAACAATTCTACTTTAATCAGATGTTTGTTAAACAAACATTCACGCAGAACTCAATTTATATTAGCTACTGTTAAATACATAGGATATAGAGTTAAAACTAAAGAGTTCTTTAATTTGAGGCATTATCAATAGTGTAGAGAAAATATTTTATTTCATTTTATTTTTGGTATTACTGGGGATTAAACCAGGGCCTCCAGCATAATAGGCAAGTGCCCTACCACTAAGCTACTCCCCAGAACCACTAATTAATACATTTTTTGACACAAGATCTCCACAAATTGCCTAAGCTGGCCTCAAACTTGTAATCCTCCTCCCTCAACCTCCCAGGCAGTTGAGATTACAGGAGTGTATTACCATAGATTGAAGAAAATATACATTTATATAATTACACTATCTGAAAAGTGCAGGTACATAATTCATGCATTCAATGGGTATTTGTTGAGAGCCACATGTACTAAGTACTGTAATAACCCCTGTGATACAGCAAAACAAGACCATAGGACCCCTTCCCTTAAAGAATTCACACTCCAATATGGCCTCAAAGATTCCCCACACCTCCGAAAATAAATGAACGCTTGGTAGAAAATTGCAAGAATACACGAGGAAACATGTGGCCATGTTTCCATCAAGCATCAACAAAACAAGCAAGAGAATCAGACAAAGATGTAAGATACTGAAACTACTGGATGCAAATTACTAAACAAGTATTTTTGAAATGTATAAAGAAATAAAGATAGCACCAAAAAATAGCCAAGGGAAAAAATTATCACAAACAGCCAGGCAAATTTGAAAAAGAAAAAAAGAAAAATCTTTAGAAATGAACAACATGATTTTCATAAACTAAAGTGAAACTGACTATAGAAGAAAAAACACAAGGCTGATTTAACCAAACAGAGACGGAGGGATAAAGCAGAACATCCCAGGCAGAAAGATAACGTACTCAAAAACATGAACTACAAGCCGCATTCTGTGTTCGAGAAAATAAAAGCAGTACCATAGAAAGTAAAAGTGTTTAGAAAATCAAGAGATTATATTAGAAAAGGAAACAAGGGGCAAATTGTAAGTCTTCATGTACTATATGTCTCGATTCTGTACTCCATGTACAGTGATACCGATGAGCTGAGATTCTTATACAGTTTTAAGATTAAATATTTATATATAGTAAAGAATATTTCTATTCTGAAAGACATAAATCCTTAGCTAAAAGAAAATAGAGAAATATTTATTCACCAATATGCAGAGCCCTATATCCTCTCACTATAAATACCTACATACTCTGGGAAAATGTAATGAAATTTTAAGTGCACAACTTAGTTCTGAAAAAACACTTAAAGGTTTGTGTGGAAGGTCCAGAGAAAATTGGAAACTAATATGGTGACTGGTTATGACTAAGCCTCCCAGAATGTAATTAGTACAGCAGCAAGCTGTACAAGTAATTATTGAAGACAATAATTACCTCACTTGAGAATATAAAAACAAGGTAACAAACTGATTCAAGTAGTCCTCATAATCCTTGCCCCTGGTATCCATAATCTTGTGTAATTTCCTTCCTTTGGTGTGTATAGACAAAAGTTGTGACTTGCTGTAACCAGGAGAATCTAGCAAGGTGACCATCATATGACCCAGCTATACAACTCCTTGGTATTTATCCTTAAAGAATTAAAGTTATCACACTATAGTGATACATGCATACCCATGTTTATAGCAGCACAATTCACCATAGTCAAACTATTGAACCATAGGTGTCCATCAGTGGATGAATAGATAAAGAAAATGTGGTATATATACACAACTGAGTTTTATTTAGCCATAAAGAAAAATGATACATCATTTGCAGGAAAATAGAATTGGAGACCATTATGTTAAGTGAAATAAGTCAAACTCAGATCCTGATTTCTCTCATATGGAAGCTAGAGAGGAAAAAGGAAAAGAAAAGGGGGTGTCTCATGAAAATCAAAGGGAGATCAATAGAAGAACGGTCAGGACGTGGGATGAGGAGAGGGAAAGTGCTGGGGTGTGATACTGGCCAAATTATACTGTTATATTATGTGCATGTACACATACATAACAATAAATTTCATCATTATGTACAATTATAATTACAAAAAAAATGGGAAAAAAAGAATCCAGACAAGATGACAAGACATAATTGACTGTGTATATATGATATTAAGACTACTTAAGAATGCATACCCTTCTTGTTGGAGTCTTTCACTTCTTAGCTGGCTTAGAAGAAGCAAACTACCATGTTGTGGGCTGTCCATCTCAGTGGTTCCATGTGGAAAGGAACTATGGACAGCCCCCAGAAACTAAGGACAATTTCCATCCAAAAGCCATCAAGAAACTGAAGTCTCAGTCCTACAACCACAGGGAACTGAATATTTCAAATATATTCCTCCTTCTTTAAGCTTCAGATGAGACCATAGCCCCAGCTAACACCTTGATGGCAAAGCAACCTTTCAAAACCCTAAACTAAGGACCTGGATAAACTCTGCCCAAGTTCCTAATCCATGGAAACTGAAATTATAAACATGTGTTGCTTCATACACTAAATTTGCTGGGCACAGTGGTACATGCCTGTAATCCCAGCAGCTCTGGAGTCTGTGGCAGGAGGATCACAAGTTCAAAGTCAGCCTCAACAATAGCAAGGCACTAAGCAACTTAGCAAGACCCTGTATCAAATAATAATAATAATAATAATAGGCTAGTGATGTGGCACAATAGTTAAGCACCCCTGCGTTCAATCCCTGGTATCCAAAAACAAAAACAAAAACAAAAAAACCACTAAATTTATGGTAGTTAGTTATACAACAAAGACTAACACAAGGTGAAACTAAAGTTAAGAGGAGGATCATCAGGATTAAAGCAGGTTCCTTGAATTGTTTGAAAAGAAGGGAAAAGATAATAATGACTTTAGACTTTACATCAAACATGCATTTAAAAATTTCTAAAGTTGGGCAGAGTGATACACACCTGTAATTCCTGCCACCCAGGAGATTGAGGCAAGAAGGATTGAAAACACAGGGCTCACTGGGCAAAACATTAAGACCCCATTCTCAACCAATCAATGTAAAGTTTATAGTAAAAGACTAGAACTAGAACAAACCAGTAGCTTCCAAACCAAAAAGGAAAAAGGTAATAAATGGAAAACTTAGAACAAAAAAAGGGCAAGAAATATAGAAAAGAAAAATTCTTCTAAGTTTTGGATAAATAAAAACAGTTCAGATAGAAATAAAATATATCAGTAAGTACAGTAAATATAATAGGAGGTCAAAGAAATGAGAATGGCTTTTAAAAAGAAGAGAAATAGCACTATGTTATTTACAAGGCAAATACTTGAAATATATTTTTAATCGCTAAAAATAAGAGATTTGGGAGATTTTTTCATTAAAAACTTTAAGGCATGGGGGGCTCTTGAAGGTAAATCTAATTTTCATTAGAAGATTGTTTGATTGTTCAACAAATAAATTTCTGAATAAAATAAAAAAAATCTAAGGCACAAATTCAGTGTAAAACTTAAAGTTGTCCATAGCTTAAAGTTCTTAAATTAGTACCACGTTTTGTCAAAAAGTGAACCATTTACTGATTATACACAATAGCTTTGTATCAGTCTCACAGCTGGTAAAGCAATTTAATAAAGACACCTACACAGCATGCTTACCATGTAATTTCAAAAGACAATAACAGAGCAAGGTAGGTTGTAAAAATGACAGGATTAAAAGAATACACATTCCTTCCACCCAAGACAGAGTAACAACAATCAGATTTACTTTCTTTTTTTTCTAAGAGAGACAAAGAATAAGTTTTATTTATTTTTTTCATCTGGCCTTTGTTTTCCTGACACTTAATTGTGTATGTGGTGGTGGGGTTTGAACCCAAGTCCTCACACGTGCCAGTCAAGCACTGTAACCACTGAGCTATCTCCAGGCCCCAGATTTACTTTTTAACCTCCAAAATGAAAATCAAGATGAACAAAATACATGAAATAATAAGATCCAGGGGGGTGATGAATATGTTAATATCTTAATTGGAGTGATAGTTTCATGGGAGTACATAAATCAAAAGATATTTTAAATATGGGTAGTATATTATATGGCAGTTTTTTAAACAAATTGAAAACTGTACAGCACAAATATTCATGCAATCTTTCAGTAAACACTTACTGAATTCCTACTGTACGCCAAGCACTGTTGATACAAGACGATACAAAGACGAATGGGGCTTTGAAAAACTAAATTCAGGGAAAAGCAAGAATATAAGCAAGTCAGAAATAAAACATTATATATGAAGAACAGAGGGAGCAAGTCTATCTGGACAAATCAGTGAAGGCTTCACGGAGCAAGCAGTATTTAAGGCGGGCTCTAGAAGGCTAAGGCTAAACAAGAATAACTGAAATCATAAGAAAACAAATGGTGTGTGTATTGGGGGTGGAGGGTGGGTGCATAGGTCTAGGGTGTGGAAGGTGCTTAAGGCCTGATTCCACAAAACCACTAGTGGGTTTCCGCAAGAAGAGTGGCTTCTCAAGTGTTACTTTATAAATTTAGGAGAAGCACACAGATGACATTCAAAGACAGATTTTTTTGTTTACTTCTTTGTTTTTTACAGTGCTGGAGATTAAACCTAAGGCCTCATACATGCCAGGCAAGATCTAATCTGCCACTATTAGTACCCTCCCATTCAATGTTCCATTTTCAATGTCTTTTTCACTTTTTTCATACTGTATATAATATCTGTGCTCTCTTACAAAATTCTACAAATTCTTAAAGCCCAGCTCTAGTTACCTCCTCACTAATATTGACAAAATCAATTTTTCCCTTTTCTATTTTCTGATAACTTTGTCCATGCTGTCATTCACTGCTCCATAAATAATGACTTCTTTCTTTTTCAGCTTGTTTCCTGAGAGTAGACATCATCATCATCAACCTCCTTTACCATCAGAGCACACTATATACCTGGTACAGAATATTCTACAGACTCCAAGTTAGCATTCGGTATGTAACTTGAAAATATCAGTCTATTTGCACGTGCGAGTGCTACAGCTCCCACACATATAAAGCATGAAGTTCTCTGCAGTTCCAAAAAACTGCAGGAGCATTTTATGGCATAATACAGGAGTATTTTGAGCATAAATAAGAAGTACTAAATTAATATTTAAGATAGAAAACTTATTTTTATTGAAGCCAATCAGCAGTTATGTGATCATAAATGTTAAGCATATGAAGAAGTATTTTTAATTTTCAAGAAGTTAAGTTTATTTTTTACTGGAAACTATTGTTGATTTTTTTAATCTTTAAATGTTGCCCATAGTAATTAGCATCCACAGAATTCAATAGCTTCAATTAACCATGATAATGCCTAGACTCTCATGAAGTTTTTTGCAATTAAAGTTTACACATGTATAGTAATCCTAAAACTTTAGATATTCTTCTGAATGACAGCACTTTTGAAATATAAAATCAAGTTGTATCAATTCCCTTATCTGACCTTCACAACAATTCTGTTACAAAGACAGGACAAATATTTTATGTCTTTTTTCTAACACCTTTTAAAAAAAATGATTTAAGATCCCAGAGACTTTCTCACTCCTACATTGGTGCTTTTCTTTATGAAAGATTTTGAAGAATAACAATTTTTAGATTGTTACCAAGTGACAAAATACCATCATGAAAGATTTTGAAGAATAAGAGTTTTTAGATTGCTTACAAAGGAACAAAATTTCATTAACTAATTCCTTCTTTTTCTGATGACTTGCAGATTAATCAAAAGCCTTGAATCTCCTAAAGATTTTTGTGACCAAGGTATTACATATACTTGTTTTTACATATATTTGTAAAAATATATTTATACATATATTTGTTTTTATACTAACTGTCATGCCTCTTAATTTGCTTATTAATTTTCCTCTTCATCTTTAAAGACAATAAATATCCTTTCTTTAAACAGCATAATCTAAAAAATATATAGAAAGCAGAATCCTAAAAATCATTCCCATTCCTTTTCCTGAAATAAATGTTAAGAAACTAACAAGAGCACATACCATCTATGGCAGGTAAAATATTTGACACTATAATACACTAGCTAGCTATCAATTATGATTTTCTCTATGAAGATGGTTCTCTTGATCCCTGTCATGGGAAGCATATGAATTTACTTCAAGTTATCTCTGCACTTTCATTATCCATTTTTCTAACATTTACCCATTATTAAACAAATCTAACTTTAGTCTCCCAATCACTTACTACAAGTACTTTCTAGGGGTTGGAGCAGTGGCTCAGCACTTAGAGCACTTGCCTGGCATATGCAAGGACCTGAGTTCGAACCCCAGAACCACAAACACAACTGAGTGTCGGAGAAACAAGAAGCAGATGAAAAATAAATAAAAAATTGATTCTCTCCCCCATCACTCTCTAAAAAAATAAAAAAAGTACTTTCTTGAAAGTTAAAAACCTTCTCTGACCTTTATAGCTAATTATATATCTCCTTTGTCTTTTTGCTTGTTTTGATCATTCTTATATTTTAAGCTTTATATTTTTCTTGATAGCAAGTTCTTATAATATGAAGGGCCATGGTGGAAGATGGATTCTTCTCCATCTTCATTCTTCATGAATCCTATCACCACTATGATCAAAATCCTCCTTGGTAGCCATTAGTTTCATGAAAGCTTTCCCAATTTAATAGCACTTTCCTTTTAAATCATATAATTGTATGTTGGTAATATATCCCCCCAAATGTTACAGCCTTTGGTATCTGTCCTCTATTTGTTCTAAACACATATAAAAAGATTTAGTCCCCTAACTAAAACTCTCCAAAGGCTTTCAATTGTAAATAAAAGCCAAACTCTTCACCATGATCTACCAGGCTAACACAATCAGACACTGCCTACCTCTTCTGACTACTCTCCTTCTTGCCCACCCATTCCATCAAAACAAAAGTACTTAATATTACCAGAACAAACCAGGGCCATTCTAGCCTCAAGGCCGTTTGCAGTACTACCTGGAACATCATTACTCCAGATTACCACATATTCTTTCTCATTTTTCAGGGCTTATGCCAGATGCTACAAACTTAGAGAAGCCATCCTTGACTACCCCACCTAAATAAAACCGGCTAGCTATTCTCTACCATATTGCCTTGTTTTGTTTCTTTTTAGCATTTACCGCTTTTTGGAATCATTTACATACTAGCTTACTTATTTGTCACCTCCCCTCATTAGAAGGCAAGCTCATAATAATAACAGCAGTCTGCCATATCACAAGCACCTATAACAATGCTTAAATAACCACATTTTTGGTATCAGCATTTGATGTCTGGATATTTGGACTTTGCTGACCCTGGTGGGGCTACCTAAATAAAAAAAAAAGAAGAATGTACTTTTCATATGGAAACTGAACAATCCAGAGCCCATACTCCCTACCCCCTTTATCACACTCCTATACCCAGGCTACTATTCTACCAAACTTAATCACCCCACAGCCAGACACAAGACAATAGAGACATCACCTACTTCTGTGAGCTCACAAGCTAGCCAATCCTAAACCTGACTTGCAATGCCTCACCCAGTCCTTCCTGCAGAAACCACAGTTAAGGCATTTGCAGGAGTTTCTCTGTCCCCTAACTGACCCTGAGGCTTCCCCATGTGGCCCTGCATGGTGTATCAGTGTCTCCTGTTTTTAGGAAACTGTGAGTATAAAAACGTCTTCTTTTATGACAGTCATTTCTGTGTCTGTGTCCCTTATCATAACTGATTAAAATAAATCTCAGATCCTTTTAAAATACATGCCTAGCATATAGTGCATACTCAACAAATACGTGTTGAATATCACCTGGAGAACTGTCTCCCTTCAGTTCCTTGCATAGACTAGGTTTACTCATATCATTTCATTATAGATTTTAATAAGGTCATTCATAAAACATGTATTCCTTGGCCAATAAATTACACCTACCAAGCTAAGTACTAAGGATGCAAGAAAAAATAAAAATTAGATATTTTCCATTAATAAGCATTTCAAGATTTAGATATTTTCTATTGAGAAGCACTCTCAAGATTTGAGAATGCAGGAAGTACCATTCATTACCTGTACAGAGAGAAATAAAAGAAATTTTTTTGCTAAAAATAATTAACAAAGGGGCTGGAGTGATGGCTCAGTAGTTATGGCGCTTGCCTGGCATGTGCAAAGACCCAGGTTTGAACCTCAGCATCATGTATATAACAAAGTGTCAGAACAATGAAAGCCACATGAAAAACTAAATAAAACTGATTTTTTCTTTCTTTCTCTCTCACTATCCCTCTCTTTAAAAAATAATAATAATAATAATTAACAGATCCTAGATCTCTAACCTCCACGAGAAGTCCATTTAACACAGGGGTTAATTGGGGGGAAATATAGAACCATGGGGAAGCCAAAGGGGGGAACCATGGAATGGCATCAGCCTTGGCTAACTACATGAATATACATTTGTTCTTGATTGTTTGATAATGATTTCCCCTCAATTATAAGTCCATATTCAATTAATAAAAAAGAATATATGCATATCATATTGTTACTTTATATGCATTTATGATTGTACAATAACATAATTCCTTAATAAAAAGTAAAAAAATGTGGTTCTTGTACCAAAAAAACCAACAGATCCTAATAAACCTATTCGATTACATAAAACTTACTACATCCTGTAACTCAAGCAAAAGAAGAGAGAAAATGAGGCAAAATATTTAGATGTATATTGACCAAAGTGTTTCAAAATAAAACAAAAGAAATATATAGATATAAGATGTTCAATCAGCTGAAGGGAAATCATACCAGAGAGAAATTCATATACTCAGATAAGAGTAAGAGCAATTACCAGTAAGTAACTGGTAAACTGCACAAAACAATTACTTTGTCTTCTATCTCTTTATTTATAACATTCACTTTTAATATATAAACGTTTTGAATTTTATAACATATGCAGATGCTACAACAACTACAGCATCAACAAGGTAGGTAGGATATATACTGTTAACTTTTCCTGAAAGCTTGTACATTTTTCAGTTAGTTGTCCATAAGTGAGCTGTGAAAAATTAAGGATGTATAATGTAATCCCTATGAAAAGTTAAATGGAATTTTATGGTCAGATGGTAATAATATAGCCAATGTTCATTTCCTGATTTTAATGATTGTATTGTGGTTATATAGGACAATATTCTTTTTTTAAATCAATTTTTATTGAGTTTTTCACATGGCTCTTGTTACTCTGACACTTAGTTGTGTACGTGGGTGCTGGGGTTTGAACTTGGGTACTTGTGCATGCCAGGCAAGTGCCGTAACTACTGAGCCACCACTCCAGCCCTAGGACAATATTCTTGTTTGAAGAAAATATATAATAAAGTATTAAGGGTAATGAAGATTTATGTTGGCAATTTATTTTCAAATGATTCAGAAAAAGTTATTTGAACCATTCTGTATCTATTTTTTTTTCACTGTAAACTATATGCAAAGAGTTAGGAAAATGTAAACCATTGCCAGAAGAAAAAAATCAGATTTTGAAATAAATGAAAGAGTGGAATTAACATCTATTATTAATGTTCAAGGCTTTAAAGGAAAACATGAATACAACACAGAGAAAAATATGAAATATAAAAAAACATATTAAACTTCTAGAGCCTAACAATGTCAAATCTAAAACAAAAATTTCACTGTAATAGTAGACTAGACACTTAAAAGAAAAAGATTAACAGCTGGGTACACTGGCACATGCCAGTAGCTCAGGAGGCTGAGGCAGGATGACTGCAAGTTCAAAGCCAGACTCAGCAACTGAGCAAGCCCCTAAGTAATTTGGCAAGATCCTGTGTCAAAAATTAAAAATAAAAAGGATCATGGATGTGGCTCAGTGGTTACTCACCCCTGGGTTCAATCCTTGGTATCAAAAGAAAAAATTTTCAAACAAACAAAAGCTTCAAAATGAAACAGTTGTTGTTGTTGTTCAAGAAAGAGAGGGAGAAAAAAGAAAGAGAGGAAGAGAGAGGGGGGGAATCTATTCCATTTATTTTTCCATCTGGCCTTTATTTCACCAACACTTAGTTGTGTATGTGGTGCTGGGGTTTAAACCTGGGTCCTTGTTCATGCCAGGCAAGCACTCCAACTGCTGAGCCATCACTCCAGCCCTGGACTAGGTTTTTAAGTACTGAGTAAAAATAACTGTCCAACACGAATTCTACACCCAGCAAATATACTTTTCTTCTTCCCCAACCCCTCCTTTTCTTCCCTACTGTCCTTTCTCCCCTCTCCCCTTCTACCCGCTACTCTACTAGATTTTCTTTAGTTCATCTATCAATTTGTATTTGAATGGGTTCTTTATGTAATCTTATCCCTCCCTCCCCCTTTACTTTTACTCTAGCTTCCACAAATGAAAGAAAACATTCAACTTTTGAGTTTCTAAGTTTGGCTAATTTCACGTAGCATGAAATTCATTCTTTCTAATAGCTCCATTATATGTATATACCACAATTTCTTAACCCACTCATCTAGTAACAGGCATCTAGGCTGATTCCATAATTTAACTATTGTGGATTGTGCTACCATAAACACTGATGTGATTCTGTAGTGTGCCAACTTTAGATCCTTCGGGAAGATCCCCTGGAGTGGGATAGCTGGGTCATATAGTGGTTCCACTCCTAGTTTTTTGAGGAATCATCATACTGCTTTCCAGAGTGGTTGAACAAGTGCTATCCCACCCACAATGTAGAAGTGTTTCTTTCTCCCCACAACCTTGCCAACATTTATTATTGTTCATGAACTGATCTTTCCCATTCTAACTGGAGCGAGATGAAATCTTAACGTAGTTTTGATTTGCATTTATCTTATAATTGGAGATGTTGAACATTTTCTCATATATTTATTGGCCATTTGTATTCTATTGAGAAATTTCTGTTTAATTCTTTAGCCCAAAGAATACCATTCTTTGGTATTTTTGGTGTTAAGCAACCCACATTCAAAATCATATCAAAAAGATAATACACCATGATCAGGTGGGTTTCATTCCATGGATGCAAGGTTGGTTCAACATATGCAAATCAATAAATGTGACTCATCACTTAAACAGAATTAAGGACAAAAATCACAAGATCATCTCAATAGATGTAAAAAAGGCCTTTGATAAGATACAACACCCATTCATGTTAAAAACACTGGAAAAGTTAAGGATCAAACAAACTTACCTTAACATTGTAAAGGCCATTTACAATAAACCCATAGCCAACATCATACTAAATGGAGAAAAACTGAAAGCATTTCCACTAAATTCAGGAACAAGACAAGGCTGTCCACTCTCGCCACTCCTATTTAATATAGTCCCCAAAACATTAGCCAGACCAATTGGGCAAGAACAGGAAATCAAAAGGACACAAATAGGAAACGAATAAATCAAGCTATCACTGTTCACTCACAATATGATCCTAAATCTAGAATATCCAAAGAATTTCACCAGAAGACTTCTAGAACTTATAAATGAATTTAATAAAGTTGCAGGATACAAGATCAACAACCATAAATTAATAGTTTTCCTGTACTCCAACAGTGAATCAGCTGAGGAAGAATTCAGGAAAATAATCCCATTACAATACCTCAAAAAAATAAAATACTTGGGAATTAATCTAAACAAAGAAGTAAAAGAGTTCTACAATGAGAACTATGGAACACTGAAGAAAGATAATGAAGAAGCTCTGAGAGCTAGAAAGACATCTCATGTTCTTGGATAGGCAGAATTAATATTGTCACAATGACCAAAAGTGCTATATAGATTTAATGCAATCCCCATCAAAATGCCAATATCATTCTTCACAGAATTGGAAAAAAACAATTCTTAAATTTATTTGGAAAAATAAGAGACCCAAAAGAGCCAAAGCAATACCAAGTAAGAAAAGTGAAGCAAGAGGCATCATAATACTTGATCTAAAATTATACTACTGAGTTGTGATAATAAAAACAACATGTTATTGGTATCAAAACAGACATGAAGACCAATGGAATAGAATAGAAGACAGAGACAAATCCACAAACTTATAGCCTTCTGATATTTGACCAAGTAGGCAAAAAATATATCTTAGAGAAAGGACAGTCTTTTCAACAAATGGTGCTGGGAAATCTGGATAGCTTCATATTTAAAAAACAAAATTAGATCCTTATCTATCACCCGCCCAAAACACAAATCAAAATGAATCAAAGATTTAGGAATCAGACCATAAAGCTTACAACTACTAGAAGAAAACACAGGGTCAACACATATAGGAACTGGCACCGACTTCCTTTTTTTATTTGTTCAACATAGTCTTACATATTGGAGGGAATCGTTGTTACATATTCATTCATACATGGATATTGACACAAGTTAAGGCCGATCCTACTCTAGGTTCTCCCCATCTTCATCCACTCCCTGATCCCAGGTCTCCTCTGTAATACACCGTCAGGCTATAATTGGAAATGAGCATATACATGTATATTAATTTTTGAAATTTCTGAGTTTCTCTGCCTGCCTGTGTATAGTTAGGCTTCTCATGGGAGTCAAGTGTTCCTAGTTGTATTGATCCTTCTGTTTCTGCCTTCCTCCCTTCTCCTCCCATCTTCATAGTTACAGTTTCCCCAGCTTATGTAAAATTTCAACTATGGTGAGTGTATTACTTAAATTCAACTAACTATCATCCTGTCTTAGGTTTTACTCTAGCTTCCACATATGACATTTGGCCCTTACATCTCTATGTTTGGGATATTTCACTCAGCATAATGTTTTCCATTTCCATCCATTTGGCTGCAAATGCCATATCATCATTCTAATAGCAGAGTGGAACTCCATTGTGTGTGTGTGTGTACCACAATTTTTTAATTCATTCATCCAGCAAGGAACATCCGAGTTGGTTCCATAGTTTAGCTATTAAATTGTGCTGCTATAAATATTGACGTAGCTGCGTCTCTGTAGTATGCCGATTCTAGCTCTTTTGGGAAAATACCCAGGAATAAGATAGCTGGATCTTAAGGTGGTTCCATCCCTAGTTTTTTGAGGAGTCTCCATACTGCTTTCCAGAGTGACTATATAAGTTTGCAGTCACACCAATAGTGTGTTAGTGTTTCTTTCTCACCACCCCTCCACCATCTATTATTGTTCATATTCTTCATTTTGCCACTCTGACTGGAATGAGGTGGAATCTCAGTGAAGTTTTGATTTGCACTTCTCTGACTGCTAGTGATGTAAAACATTTTCTTATATATTTATTGGCTTTTTGGACTTTCTCTGTTGAAAAGTTTCAGTTTAGTTCCCTAGTCCATTTATTGATTAGACTCCATTTTTGGTGTTCAGGTTTTTTAACTCTTTGTATATTCTGGATATTAGTCTGCTGTCGGAGGCATAGCATGCAATGCTTTTCTCCTGTTCTGTAGATTCTCTCTTGATACTTTTGACTAATTCTTTAGCTGTGGCACTGACTTCCTTAACAAGATCCCCAAAGCTCAAGAAATAAAACCAAGGGGCTAGAGCGGTAGCTCAGCGGTTTTGGTTCTTGCCTGGTGAGCATGAGGACCCGAGTTCAAACCCCAGCACCACGTATACAACCAAGTGTTGGAGCAATAAAGGCCATGTGAAAAACTAAATAAAGTTGATTCTCTCTTCCTCTGCCTCTCTCACTGTCCCTCTCTCTTTAAAAAGAGAGAGAGAGAGAGAGAGAATCAATTAAAAAAAGAAATAAAACCAAGAATTATTAAATAGGATGCCATTAAGCTAAAAAGCTTCTTTCTGCACAGTGAAGGAAATGAATACTGTGAAGAAGGAACCTACGCAGGGGCGGGGAATTAGGGGACATATCAAGGCAGTTGGAGGGAGGGAGTAGGGGGGTTATCAACCCAGTGGAGAACCTTCAACTTCCATGAGAAGCCCAACTAACATGGGGGTAAAGGAGGGGAAACTCAAAGGGGGGATATATCATGAATTGGCATCAGCCTGGACTTGCTCTGTCAATATCCATGTGTTCGTGAATGTGTGGCAATGGTTCTCCCCCACAATATATAAGACTATGTTGAACAAAATAATAATAATAATAATAAAAAGAAGAAGGAACCTACAGAATGGGAGAAAATCTTAGCCAGCTACCCCCCTGATAGAGGAGTGATATCCAGAATATACAAAAAACTCAAAAAACCTGTCAATAACTCTCAGAGAAAGGCTTATCTTCCTTAAAGTTGTCACCTCTGCCAGCCCACAGAGCTCTAGGAATAAAAGAAGTCAAATAAGCCTTACTATTGAGGGAAGATATTAGGAAGAGACCTAAAGAAAGGAAAGGAAAAGAAAGACAGCAAAGAGCTACAAGCAGCCAGATGTCCTTTGTGGCATGTGTATGGCAGAGGAACTAGTTAAAAACTCTTTTGTCTTGGGCTGCAGTGGTAAAAAAAAATAAATTTATTTTCACATCTAAGTGAATCCCATAACAAAAATATAGATATTGTGGGCTGCCTACTTTCCTCTAGCCTAGTTCCTAGGAGTAGGATGCAAAATATCCTACTATGAAGAGGAGCAAAACATCCACAAGAAAGCTTCAATTATCCTAGTCTAAGAACAAAACAGAATGGCTAGATGGCCATAACATACTCTGCCATTCATTCTCTCCAACATGTAAATCTTACCAAATAGTTACTGCGTTAGACTAAGGTAGACCCTATAAAAGCCATGATTAGAAATTTTCAAATATATTTTAGATTTCTGACAACTCCTCCCATACAATCAATTCTTGGATGGTCTTCCAAATGCATTTTGGGAATGTAGTTAATCTGAAAGTAGGAGTAGGAGTATACCTGTTTGAATTTACCTATTCATACTCCTAACTAGCCTCTCCAGCCACCATGAATAGAAAGACTGTCTTCATATACAGTTTCGTAGAACTGAAGCAATGACAAAATAGGCACTCTGTGAATATTTGCTGAATAAATAAAACATTCTAAATAATTTTTAAATGGGTAATTAGAATTCCCCTTTATCTCCTTTGAGGTAATATTTCTTTGATAAAACCATCAGTATTTGAAACTTTACTTTAGGAAGATTGTATGTGTTGGTAGAAAGACTTGTGATAACAGGACTGGAGTGGTGGCTCAGCAATTACGGAGCTTGCCTGGCACACGCCAGGATGTGGGTTTGAACCCCAGCACCACATACAAAATGAAGTGTCAGAGCAATGAAAGCCACAAGAAAAACTAAATAAAACTGATTCTCTTTCTCTCTCTCTCTCACTGGATACCTAAATCTGAATATCATTTCTGCCACTTCATACCTATTTGACTTTGAGCAGGTTACTTAACTTCTCTAAGACTCAATTTCCTCTTCTTTAAAATGGGGTGACAGGGCTGGAGTGGTGGCTCAGCAGTTCCAGCGCTTGCCTGGCATGCGCAAGGACGCGGGTTCAAACCCAAGCACCATGTACAAAACAAAGTGCCCGAGCAACAAAGGCCACATGAAAAACTAAATAAAATTTGATTCTGTCTTTCTCTCTCTCTCTCACTATCCCTCTCTATATAAAATAAATAAATAAATAAATAAAATGAGGTGACAAGCCAGGAGCAGTTGGTGCACAGGCATAAACCCAGTTACTCAGGAGGATGGCAAGTTCTAGGTCAGACCTGACAACTTAGAAAGACCCTGTCTCAAAATAAAAGCACTGGGAATGTACCGCAATGGTAAAGTGTCACTGGGTTCAATTCCCAGTATAGCCCAAGAAGTCAGGGTAGGGGAATGTAAATCACCTACTTAACAGGAACGTTCTGAAGATTATTAATACACAGGCAGTCTTTAATTTATAGGGTTTCAACATGTACAAATTTTAGTTATCAGAGTTTAAATGATGCCAATCCCCCAATGACACAACTCAAATTTCAATTATCACTATTTAATAACTGAGTAATTGAATATAGTACAAACTTCGCTGCTAGATCTTCATTCCATAAATCATTATATAAACAACAAAAGAACAGCACAATCAGTGACCAAGTCATTTCTCTCCAAGTCTGTTGCTAATCAGTCACTGTGGATCTGTTATTCAGAGTTCATGGTCAGAGAGCAAAATATGTAGTCAACTTGCCTCCTTGTCTCCTGGTGATAAACTTATATGACATTTTACAAAAATGAATAACAGAAATAGAGAACTGGCCAACAATGAAGAAAGGGTAGCAGAAAAACAAAAAGTGATAATGGTGGATATAAAGTTCCCAGCAACTGTAAATAGAGTTACAGAAGAAATAGCTAAGCGTGGAAGTGTTGATAACTGATACCACTTAAGACTACAGATATGTACCCTGAGAAACTTAGCAAAGTCTAGTTTATTGTCAAAAATGAACACAACAGTTGTGGTGAAAAGGATGAAGATGCTCTAGAAGTGAGACTGGCAAAATCTTCAAACTAAAGAAACTCTCAGAGATATTTCACAGTATGCAAAGAATAAAATGTTGAAAGCCAATCTGAATTTAGAAAAGATTCACTGAGGCATAGCAAAAACACATATTCCATTCCATAAGTTTTGTGACGAGCAGACAAGCACTGTACAAAATATTCTTGATATGTAATTATACAAAGAAATAAAGCACTATTTTATTTTAAAGTGGGAAAGAGAGAATCAGTTTTATTTAGATTTTCATCTGGCTTTTGTTTTTCCAACACTT
>PVKS010008263.1:58538-69314 GCA_004027875.1 Aplodontia rufa
ATACAAAGTGAGGACTGCCTATACCTATAACTTCTGGCATCAAGGGGCTTATTAGTTCACAACTAAAGAGAAACCCTGTGCCCTTCCCCCTGGTCCTTATAATCTGCCCAAATGAAAATGAATTTGAATTTATGTTGGGTAATGCTAAAAAGATAGTTTTTCAGGTGCTAAAAGTGACTAAGAACCATATCTGAACATACAATTGCCCAAACTCATCATTATAACCCAAAAAATATGACCTAATGATAAAAGATAGTTGAATAGTTGAAAGACAGTCAAATAACTTGAATTGCTATTTAACTTGTCTTATGTATAGAATAGGATTTCTTAACAGTTCTTCTACCCCTACCCATCACAAATGCAGGGGCAAAACAATGAATGTGTGATTGAAATAAAGATGGGAGAGGCAATACAGTATAACAGTTTTAAAGTCAGACCTCAACATGAATGCTCTCTCTACAGCAGTTAATGCGACTCTACATAAGTTAGTTCTTAGAGAGTCAATATTCTAAACTCTTATATAGGGATAATACCTTCTTTTTTAAATTACTATTAAGATCAAAAGATAAATTATATGAAGTGCTTGGCAAGTTGTGGAACATAGCAAACACAGAGGTTGCAACAGTTATCCTTAGTATTATCCTTAATACTACCATAAATATAATGATAAAATAGCACTTACTTTGAACACACATTTTAAACACATTATTAGTAATCAGTATATTTTTCAAAGATCCATTTTTCTTACTTCAAGTTATAATAGACACCCACCATTTGCTGTGGTTAAGACTTGACCTCAACTTCATCCAGATTATTTTTTCCCAAGGTACATGAGCAAAAGACTGCCAACATATTCACTCATCCTCTTCTTGCAACCCGTCCAATTCCTATGTCAAAACCTTCCTGCAGTCTGCTCAGTTTCCTCTTCTGAGGGCAGAGAACTAAAGCCATTTCCCATTTCTCAGAGCTATCTGCCAGAATACTAATATCTTGCTCTCTCATAGTGCACATGACTCAACTGCCAGTACTTTCTTGATTCTAATCCAAAGCCTTGGTTCTAAACTAAGAGTTATTATACTTACGTAGACCAACAAGGCTGCAAGGGATCTGACAGCCAACTGAGGCTCCTTTCCTCTACTAAACCATTCCTCCTCAGACACTTACAGGAGTTAGTTGAGCAATGTCTTTTAGTGATAAAAAGTCCTCTTACCCCCAAGCCAACCTGTTCATTGATGATATCATTAGAAATACTTTCCTTCTGTTGAAGTTTTTCCTTACATTAGTTTCCTCTATCCATTGCCCCAATTCCATATTCTCAAGAAATTGAGAAAGTTTACTACTCTATATGATAATCCAGCTGAAGACCTCCAAGTAAATGAAAAAAAAATGTTATAACTTTCCAGCTCAGAGAGCGTGTCTGTAAGTCCTCTCCCTCATGATCATGGTGCCCTGGACCAGGTATGGGCTTGCCAAAGCAATCTATCAACAAATGTAAAGTGCCTCCTTTGCCTAAGTAATTACATTACAAATGACCCCTTTGCCCATATTTCTCCATTATGTAAAAATCATCAATCATCAATCATCAATTTAAACTAATAGTTCAGGAAAAATGACACTTAGTCTAAAATCATGGTCTCAAGGAAATGGGCATAAAACTTCCAAAAACTGCAAAAAATATTTTTTTTAATAGCAAGCTACTGGAACAGAATGAAGGAGGATCATCTAATGAAACTCTCCTCTCTTTTCTTCAAAGCCAAACACATGCCTGAGAGGAGTCAAAAATGAGAAAGTTAGCTAAGAGTTGTTTTGCTTCATGTCCTGAGAAAATGGATCCAATTAAAAGAAGGCAATAATAGCCAAAGAAAAGTCCCTGCCCCTTGCCAAAAGCAGGTACCTGAAAGAAGGATGAAACCCTGTGCTCTTAAAACTTGACCAAAGTAAACAATACAAAAAGTGGCAGATTTCTCCAAGCCTGGCAGGAGTAATTGTCTAGGAAAAATAACACACAACCACCACCAGCACTCAGACCTGGCCAGCACTGCCTGCTAGATCAACAGCTACAGGAGGGCTCTTTAAGACCTCAGAAGATGCATTTTGTGGAAGTAGTGTCCTCAAATAACCATTAACCCCTAGGTAGGTGGATGAAAAATCACACTGAAGCAATGACTTGGTCCCTCCTGCTCTTGGAAGACTGGCACAAGCAGAAAGGTACAGATTAGGTTCTCTGCCCTCTACTTCTGGTGCACGATGATAGTTGAATAGTCAAGAGTGCAGATAATTTCTGTTACTTGAAGATTTGGGTGAGGTGGGAGTCGGATCTCTGAGATCATAAAACTGTTCCCTGGAGGTGAGCGAGGAGGTCATATAAGAAGAGAGAAAGAGGAAAGGAAAGACCTTAGGGTTTTCAGACATGGGGGAAGACGAAGCTAGGAAGTGTCCCCTGCTCCCATGCCCTCTGGCTGAGGCGGTGGCGGCAACAACAACAGTACAGCAGGTGTCCAGGGCCCTCATTCCAATAAGCAGAGACCTCCACTCTCCCGACCTCTTCTGGGACTGCCCCCAGCCTGCCCCACTCTGCCGCTCAGGTAGGAATTCCCATTCCCAGCCCTGTTTTTCAGGCTTTCCCCCTTAGGTCTGGGAGAGGCTCCCCACTCGCTTCCGTCCCCAGGGTGAAGGCCAGCCGGCCCCGACTCCACAGGGCACCCCTCTCCACTCCCCGGCTTCCCCGCAGCCCGGGACGCCGGGCCTGGTGCCTCCCCTCGCGGCCAGGTTCACCCTCAGCCTTCTCCACCCGGCGCCCTCCCTCCCCGGCTCCCCGCCTCAGGCCACACTCACAGAACTCGGCGATGTACGGGGTCACGAAATAGTTCTCCTCGCACCAATCCAGCGTGGAGGTCGTGGGGCCCCAATAACCCGCTCGATCCAAAGCCGGAGCCATCGCGTCGCCGCCGCTGCCCTGGCTGCGCTCGGCTCGCCGGCTCCCAGGCCAGCTTGGGCCCTGACCGCGCGCGCGCTCGCGCCCCGCCCTTCGAAGGCGGGGCCCGGCGCCGTCACTAAGGCTGCCCTAGAGAGGCCACGCCCCCACGAGGGCGTGGCAGACGCAGGGCCCACCCCGAGGGCGCCGCGGGGCGGGGTCCCTCTTTCTACCGTGGGCCTGCGGGCCCTGATCCGGAAAGGAGGCGGAGACCCGGGCCTGGACCCCCTAGTGGCGCTGGGCTGGGGGTTCCCCACACCCCGGAGGCTTTCTTTCCGTCTCGAAGTGCCTGAGACACTATTTGTGTGGGGGCGGTTTGACTTAATTGGGGCTGAGATGGAATGAAACCTTTATCAAGCCCCTACTTGATTAAACCTGTGTGCTGAGGCACTTCAGAGTCTAGCTTTAGCCACAGGCCTCAAACGGAAGTCCAGAGGCAGCATCCCCAACAAACCCCCGCGATTCCCACGAAATAAACCCCGATTACCTGTAAAAGGTATAAAGTGTCACGGGGACAAAAGGAAACGGCAACAGCCCTGGCCCGAAAGGGGAAAAAAAACAGTAGGTGCTAAAATCCTAAAAAGAACATACTACTTAAAGCCCTAAAATAGTTGGCTAGCTTTAGTTTGAACTTCCAAGAACAGAAGTTTCTGCTTCTACCTATCTATACTTGTGCCCTACTCTCCAGAAAACCAACAACCTCTCTCTACTTCCAGCTTCAAGACTCATACTCCATAGAACCTCCAGAGTGATCTGTTGAAAACAGATAATCTGGAAGTGTTGGCTCTCTCCTGCAATCCCAGCTAGATACTTGCAAGGCTGAGGAGGCTGACGCAGGAGGATCTCAATTCAAAGCCATCCTGGGCAACTTAGGCCTTGTCTTAAAATTCAAAAACAGGGCTGGGTGATATAAGTCAGTGGTGGAGTATTTGCTGTCATGCACAAGGCATGGGTTCAATTCCCAGTACTGCAACAAACAAAACCCCATACAAATTCAATCACCATTGCCTTTTGCATTCAGCTCCACCAAACTTTCCCCTAGCAGGAAATATATTGGGTCACCTCCTTCCTATATTCCTGTATTCCTGTCTTTGCTTCTGAAACCAGTTGGGTCAGCCTTCCTTTCTTTATGTGGCTAACTTTCAATCTTTAAAATATAGCTCCCTGAAACCCTCCTGATTTCCACAACCAAGAGTTCCTTTGTTCACACTCTACCTGATGCCATCCTAAATAGGGAACTTGCTTTCAATTCTTTATGATCATAGCATGCAGGATCATAGCCCTCCACTGGACCAACATGATATGAAATGAAGAGTATACATTAAGAGTGATACAATCAATGTTTTCTAAATAAGTAAGTCAAATGAGGGGCAATCAAATATAAAAGACCAAAGAGATGAAGAATCCACAACTTCACAAAGTGATCCTAGCAGATGTTAAATGCAGAACCTATCCTTGCTAGGTGCAGAACCTAAAAACAGATCTTGTGTTTTAATAGAAATAGTAAGATTTCTGAAATACTTCTTTTGAAGACATTAAGCTTGTGCTGTTTACCAGGCCCTGTTTGGATGGATTCTGGGAACACAGAGATAAAGATGAAAAAATCCAAGAAGGCAGTCTACAGAGAGATAAACAAAAGCCACCAACATGTGGGGAGACTTCTATATTTCTAAGCATTTTTAAATCTTATTCTCCAAAATTTCCATTTGGTATATTTTTAATATATAATAATTGTAAATGTATATAATTTATAAATGAATCAATATGTATATATTTGTGTACTTAAACTGAATATGCAAAAATATATACTCAAAAGTGATTTGCTGGGGCTGCAGCAGTGGCTTGGCAGTTACGGTGCTTGCCTGGCATGCACGACGACACAAGTTCAAACCCCATGTACACAACAAAGTGCTAGAGCAATGAAGGCTACATGAAAACTAAATAAAATTGATTATCTGCATCAACTACAATAGAATGTGATAATACTTTGCTAGGAGTATATTGGGGACTGTGGGATACACACCCTCCCCCCAGTCATTTGGAAATAACCTCTGAGCATCCAAGTGACTCAAGACAGGAGATAAGGCCTTGGCTGAGTCCACACCACGCACAGTGTTCATCAACAGCAGGAAACAAACAATAACTGCCATAATGAGGACAGGATTTGGGAGAGAGAAATTCCCCCACCAGGAGAAAAGATGTGCCCACAGAGTAATCACTTGGAAAATAAAGTAAATTACACAGTTTCTTCAACAATGTCTATCTTCCTTTCTTTCTCCTGTTTTCTGAAATCTTTCCCCTCCATTGAGTATGAAAACAATGCATGGTAGCCAGGCATGGTGGCGCATGCCTGTAATTCCAGCAGCTCTGGAGGCTGAGGCAGGAGGATCACAAGTTCAAAGCCAAACTCAGAAACGTAGTGAGACTTTGTCTCAACAGAAAAAATAAAATGGTCTGGGAATGCGACTCAGTGGTTAAGCACCCCCAGGTTCAATCCCTGGGGGGGAAAAAGCAATGCATGGAAATGTAAGGCACCTAGAAGAGGCCAACACTACCTTGAAAAACAACAAAGTTCTCAATATGAACACTTACTACAAAACTATAGTAATCAAGACAGTATTGTACTGGCCTAAGAATAGGCATGTAGATCAGTGGAATAGATTTGAGTGTCCAACAATAAACCCTTGCATTTATGGTCAATTGGTTTTCAACAAGGGTGCCAAGACAATTCAGTTGGGAAAGAATAGTCTTCAACAAATGGTGTTTGAACAACTGGATATCCACATGCAAAAGAATGAAATTAGATCCCTTCCCTGATACAATAAACAAAATTCAACTCAAAACAGATCGTAGACCTAAAGGTAAAAACTTAAAACTATAAAATTCTCAGTAAATATTTGTAACTGTGGGTTAGGCAATTATTTGTTATATAAAACATTCAAAAGCACAATCAATGAAAGAAAAAAATAGATAAACTGGATTTCATTAAAATTACAGACTTTTTTGTTGCAAATGACACCATCAAGAAAACAAAAAGAAATAGGAAGAAAGAAAGGAAAAAAGAAAGAAAACGGGACAACCCACAGGCTAGGCGTGGTGGTGCACACCTGTAATCCTGGAGGCTTGGGAGGCTGAGGCACAAGGGTCACAAGTTGAAAGCCAGTCTCAGCAAATCAGCGAGGCCCTATGTAATTTAGCAAGACCCTGCCTCAAAATAAAAAAATAAAAAGAGAGGAGGATGTAGCTCAGTGGTAAAGCACCCCAACCCCCCAGTACAAAAAAAGAAAAAGAAAAAAGAAAACCCACAAAATGGACAAAAATATTTGAAAATCATGTATATGACAAATATACACAATTCAATTCAGCAATGAAAGACAAATAATGCAATTAAAGAATGGGCAAAGGATCTGCATAGACATTTCTCCAATGAAGATACAAAAATGGCTAATAAACACATTAGCCTCTACAGAAATCCAAATCAAAACCACAATAAGGGGCTGGAGCAGTGGCTCAGCCGTTACAGCATCTGCCTGGCATTCAGGTTCGAACCCCAGCACCACATACACAACGAAGTGTTGGAGCAACAAAAGACAAATGAAAACTAAATAAAACTGGGTCTTTCTCACTGTCTCACTCTCTTAAAAAAAAAAAAAAAAAACCACAATGCAATGCCACTTCACACACACTAGAATACTATAACCAAAAATACAGACAATAAATGCTACCAAGAAGGTAGAGAAATTGGAACTCTGAGATATTATTAGTGTGTAGAATAGTGAGAATCTTTAAAAACACTTTTGCAAGTATCATATGACCTGGCAATTATACTCCTAGGTATATACCAGGAGAACTGAAAACAAAAGTCTACAAAAAACTTGAACAAGAATGTTCAGGGGCCAGAGCATTGGCTCAGCAGTTGGAGCACTTGCCTGGCATGTGCAAGGACCTGGGTTCTAACCCCAGCACCACATACACAACTAAGTGCTGGAGAAACAAAGTCCAGATGAAAAAAAAAAGACTATTCATAGCAGCATTATGCATAATAGGCAATCAGTGGAAATAAGCCAATGTCCATTAACTGATGGATGGGTTAAGGTGGATGGATGTCTATACAATGACATATTTCTCATAGGACTGGGGATGTGGCTCAGTGGTAGAGTGCTTGCCTAGCATGCTCAAGGCCCCAGATTCAATCCCCAGCACCATTAAGAAAAAAAATAAAAGAACAAAAAGGAATGAAAAATGAAATATGCATATATGTGCTGTGAATGAATGAGCCTTGAAAACCTTATGTTGTGTCCAAGAAACCAGACACAAAAAGACACATATTATGACTCCATTTTTTGAAAACAGAAATCTATAGAGAAAGAAAATAAACTAGTGGTTGCCTAGGTCTGAGAGGGAGAGCAGGAATGGATGGTGGCTGCTAATGGGTACAGGGTATCTTTTGGGAATGATAAAAGTGTTCTAAAATTAGGTTGTGGTGATGGTTGCACAACTCTGTGAATGTGAAAAAAGGAAAAAACATTGAATTGTACACTTTGAATGGCTGAATTGTGTGGTGTGTGAATTATGTCTTAATAAAGCTGGATTTTTAAAAAATCCAGTCTCATCTTGGAAAATTTAGAAAATAAGAAAAAAGCTATAAAAGAAAACACTCAGGAGGCTGGAGCAGTGGCTCAGCAGTTAAGGCACTTGCCCAGCATGTGCAAGTATACGGGTTCAAACCCCATCACTCACATGCCCAACTAAGTGTCAGAGCAACGAAAGCCATGTGAAAAACTCAATAAAAATTGATTCTCTCTCTCTCCTTCTCTCTCTCTCTCTTTCTCTCACTGTCCTTCTCTCTTTAAAAAAAAAATACTCAGAATCCCACCAACTGACAATAACCATAATCAGTATTTAAGTACATTTTCTCATAGTACTTCATCTTCAGATTTTTTTACATGATACACCTAATATTATCTTTAAATTTCATTCTTTCATAAGCTTTTCTTATGCCATTAAAAATCCTCATGAATATTAACAGATACATCATATTCAATTTTATAGTTATATCATAATTTGCTTTATTGTATCTATTTTACTGTACCCATAGTTAGATATTTCTAATGTCTATATAGAGGGTCCCCAACTTACAATGATATGATTTTACTATAGTGTGAATAGTACCCATACAAGCTTTCTGTTTTTCACTTTCATTACAGTATTCAATAAATTACAAGAGCTATCAGCACCTTATTACAAAATAGGCTTTGTGTTAGATGATTTTGACTAGCTGTAGGCTAATGTAAGTGTTCTGAGCACACTTAAGGTAGGCCAGGTTGAGCTAGGATGTTTGGTAAACTAGGGACATTAAAAGCGTTTTTCATTTCATTTCATTTATGATATTCTCAATTTACAATATCAAGGAGTATCTGTATTTATTTTTCAACTAATAAATAAAAATCCAAATTTTGAAAGTTTTCAATCAGATTCCTACTGAAAATTCCCAAGATGACAAAAAAAATAAACCTATAATCCATTTTTTCCATATTGTACCATATATTGTACCATTCCACAACTGCAAAGAAAACCTAAAGGCACAAAAACTAAATGTGTAGACTGACCACAGGTTAAGTGATCTTATAATCTGCAAGTTTCTTCTTGGCCTTTCTTCTGATCCATTTTCAAATGCATTATCCATTGCACCACTGGCCTATCACATACTTCTTGACCTTTCTTACCATAGGACATGGTTATGGCAGCCCCTCATCACTTTTGCAAAATTTGAACAAGTAATAGTCAATTTATATGGGAATCAGCCAAAATGAAGTGGACATCTATAGCCCAAGACTTAAGCCTAGTGTGTGTTGGGAATACATAATGGAAGAATGTATCTCCTGTTTGCTTTGGTACTGAGAATTGAACCCTGGGGCACTTAACCGCTGAGTCACATCACCAGCCCCCCCCCTTTTTTTTTTTGAGACACGCTTACATTAGCCTACAGCTATGCCTTGTTAAGTTGCTGAGACTGACCTTGAACTTGCAATCCTCCTGCCTCAGCCTCCGGATTCACTGGGATTACAGGCGTGTGCCACCATGGTTAGCTCTGTTTTTCAACCTGGCGATAATTTAACTGGAAAAATGAAATATGACAAGACACACTAACCCAGGGAGATAAGAAATTCATTTCAGGGTTGGAGCGGTGGCTCAGCGATTATAGTGTTTGCCTGGCATGTGCGAGGACTCAGGTTTGAACCCCAGCACCGCATACACAACTGTCAGAGCAATGAAAACCAGATGAAAAACTAAATAAAAATTGATTCTCTTTCTCTCTCCCTTTCTCTTTAAAAAAATTAATTTCCTAATTTCATTTATTAAAATGACTTAACAAATCTCTTCTATGCATTAGAAACTATTGGTGGGCAATAGAAGAGGATGGAGCAGATATCTCAAGGGTCAAAATGGACTGACAACTTTAATATCTAACACTAATCTTTACTCTGTTCCTGGCACTGCTCTATCTTTAGGATTATCTTCTGAAATCTTTCTAAAAGTCCTATGAATTGAGTACTGTCTTTAATCCTCATTTACAAATAAAGAAGCTGATGCAATTTCACCCAAGGGTACCCAAAGAAGCATCTGAGCCAAGGCAGGAATCCAGGCAATGTGGTACTAGGGCCATATTAGTATCTCCTGTGCCAAGCTGGCCTTGCAAGAACCCAAAGGAAGGGGGATGTGCTGGACAGGGAGAACTGTGGGCTGCTTAAGGGCCAGCACTTTGTTTGGCTCCACCTTACTCGTGGAGTGTAAGAATGAGGCTTAAGAGGTCTGGGACAATCTCACTAGAAGCCTAAGGGGTTTTAGGCAAGTGATGACCCAGGTAAGTTTGCAGATGGGATACAGAGTGAACTAGGAAAGACTGGACTCTCCCAAACTGCTACAGCTATCCTGTGAGGAGCAGTATTGATGGAGAGGAAGGGGCAAATTTGCAGGTAAGGAGCAGGAAGAATCAATAAAAGTTGGAGAGACACTTAAGAGACAGAGTTGAGGGAGAAGGAGGAGATGGGTTTCTAGCCATTCTCAGCAGTTAGGAAGACCAGAAAATTATTCTGGCTGCAGTGATGGATGGGGTAGTTGGTCAGGGCACGAGGCAGAGAAAGCATTTCTGGGCAAGAAAACAGCCTGCAAAAAGTTGAAAGGGTAAGAGAAAAGCAGGCAGAAAGAGACATTCATGGTGGCTGAACTTGCTTGCAGAGATGGGGCTGGGGGGAGGACAAGGCTCACACTGAAGAGGGAAAGTTTGGGGCCTAATGTGCCTTTGGGGTTTATCCCAGTGACAGCAGGAGTGTTCAATGAAGGGAATAAAATATCCAAATCTTTAGGAGGGAAAATTGGTTATTGGGTTTAGGATTTTTTTTTAGTGGGGCAGGGTGATATGAGATAGATCAAGCAAATCAACTAGAAGTCTGTGGCAAATAATCTTGGCAAAGGCAAGAACAGACAGGTTAAATTGCAACGCAGGTCCTAGGCAGCACTGGCACTAGCCCTCCTGGAGAGAACACCAGGTTTCCTTGTTTCGTTGGAAACAAAGGAGAGCTAAGGTTTATCAGGTCAACTCCTGAGCCCAAAACACGCCACCACCCTGGGAGGTAACACCACATGTATGATGAGAGTCACCAGCCCTTGCTTAAATAACTGGAACGTAGTTACAAAATAAACTTCATGGGGATTGAGTATTCATTAAATAGCCCTAAATTGTTTTGTTTTGAGAAATCATTTTGTTTTGAATGAGGGTTATGGAAATGTCAACAATAACG
>PVKS010008264.1:0-44333 GCA_004027875.1 Aplodontia rufa
TCTCTCTCTCTCTCTGTCCCTCCTCTCTCTTAAAACAACAAAATTACCTAGTGAGAAAAAGAATGGAATAGGAATATAGAGCATGCCCAGAATATGGAATCAGACTGCCTGGATCTGAATCCTAACTCTGACATTACGTGTCCAACTTTGGGAAGTGACTTACCTGTGCCTACTTCCTCAACCAGCCAATTTCAGTTCCAACACCTACCTCATGGCATTGCTGAGAGGATTTGAACTAACGCATGGAAAGCACTTACATGCTCAACAGTTGGTAACTACTGAATCTATTATTCTCAGTAGAGCCCAGTATTAATTTAACAATATCAACTCTTATACCAAGATGGTGCTATCAGGCCTTAGAAAGTTCTTGATAGAATAGGTCTTGACAGATGACTGGGATCAGATACAAGATCCAACGTGAATAGTAAACAGTACAACTTAGATACCAAGGTCAAGGGTTCTAGCCCCATGGGAAAGAATGAGCAGCAAACTGTTGTACAGAAAACATTGGTCAACTGAGCAACCTGCACTTGATCAAAAGACAAGTGGGACAAGGGGTGTAGCTCAGTGGTAGAGTGTTTGCCTCGCATGTGCTTGTCTCTGGGTTCAGTCCCTAGTCTTCCAAAAACACAAAAGACAGAAGTCGAAATGATAGTGTAGATGTAGAAAAAAAAATCTAACAGCAACAGAAAGTATCCAAAGTATTATCTGCACTTGCTACAGAAGTTTCTAGGTTTACTAAATAGGTTAGTTATGGGTTTATTAGACTTTAGACCACTGAAAAGCCTAAACATTTTTTCCCTATCTGCATTTGTAACTCTTTGTGTTACTTGTTAATCACCCTTGGAGAAGCCATAACTGAAGTCTGCTATTACAGAAAGACCTGAGAACAGTGACTGTCTCCACTCCCCACACCTTCATTTTTCTCTTACTAGGAGTATGTCCCAGGTATCCATCAGTGGATCCACCTCTGCTTAGTCATTGATTTCTAGCTGTGTAATCCTGAGCAAATGGCTAATCTCTCTCTCCACAGCTGGCTTCTTCATCTGTGAAACAAAGACAATAGGACCTGTCTGCCTTGAAGGGTGGCAGGGAGGATGAAATGAGACAAAACGTGCTAAGCACTTAGCACAGTGAGTGGTACAAGAGCCACCATTACCTGTTATCACCATTATCCTTATTATTACATGTACTACCAGGTTTAATTAGTTTAAGGTGCCACTTCTCCTGTTTCCAAAGCTCCTCAGAGACCTTAGAAGGCCTGCTGATAGTAAGGCAGGGAAGTGCTTTTCCAGTCTTAATGTGAACTCAGGAAGCCCACAGACGAGTTCAAAAGCACTTTTCAGGGGGCTGGAGCGGTGGCTTAGCGGTTATGCGCTTGACTGGGAAGCATGAGGACGCAAGTTCAAACCCCAGCACCACATACACAATGAAGTGTCGGAGGAATGAAAGTCACATGAAAAACTAAAATAAAAGATCGCTTCTTTCTCTCTCTGCCCCCTTTAAAAAAAAAAAAAAAGCACTTTTCAAATGTCTCCCTCAATGGTGGGATACTCTGTAAAGATTATTCAGCTGTGGACTTTCTTGTACACAGAATTCCACATTAGAGGAGCCCATGGAACAGGTACAAATATAATTCAACGGTCATTTCTCTTCACTTCCTCCATATGCTCATGGAATGGCTGCCACTGATTTCAACTCCGAAGTTCTGTAATGAGGAAGGAGAGAGCAAATGGGCCCTGTGTTGTGGGCTCTCTTTTACCTACAAACCTCAGTGACCAGTCACAGGCCAGAGCAACTGACCCTACAGACCCTCCCCTTTCTTTGTTAATCAGCAAGCTGGAACTACTTGGGACAAATTCAGGAAGCCTGTTTATCAATGAGGTGAGAGAGAAGTTAACTTTGCTTTGTTTTGTTTGCAGCTTTGTGAACTGGGGGTTGAACCCATTGGTTCTCTATTACTGAGCCACAGTCCCAGGCCCTTTTATCCTCAGAGACCAGGTCTCACTAAATTGCTGAGGATGGCCTTGAACTTCTGATCCTCCTGTCTTAGCCTCCAAAGTCAATGGAATTTACAGGCATATGTCTCTGTGCCTGGCTGGGGAGTTAACTTTTGAAATGGCTGTGTTTCAAAAGCTAATGCAAAGAAAACAACCAAAAACCTAGTGAAATTTCAATGGACAAATATAAAAGGCTATTAGACATAAAAACAACTTGAATGAAACTAAGGATAGGACTGTTCTTTAATAACCTGAAGAACACCCAAAGCTTACCTCATTTTTATATTCATATATAAACATGCATGTTCATAAGGATGAGTAAGCAAAACGAAGAGAGTATCTTCTAACATCTTTAGAACGGAAATACACAGAAAGTGGTATTTTTTTTTTTTTTTAAAGAGGGGGAGAAAGAGAAAATCAATTTTATTTAGTTTTCCATCTAGCCTGTTTCTCCAACACTTAGTTGTGTATGTGGTGCTGGGGTTCGAACCTGGGTCCTTGTGCATGCCAGGCAAGTGCTCCAACCACTGAGCCACCGCTCCAGACCTCAGAAAATGGTACTTAAGTGAAATGGAGTGGATGGCAAAATCTTCCTACACCAAAGAGTATGTGTTATAATGCTGTTATAAGTACTTTATCTGTTATAAGTACTTTCAAAAACTAAAATATATCCCCATTTGTTCTGTTTCTGCATGTCTATTGTAGTAATTTCCAGTGAAGATTTTGAAACATCTTTAACATTTCAAGGAATATCACAAAATCCCTCTTATCACCAAAAGTTTTAAAAAATAAAATGGATTTCATTTTCCAAATGTCAAAGAGCACCTTCTAAAAAGAAAATGAAAAAAAAAATAAAAAGAAAATGAAAGAAGTATGAATAGTAGTAAATAATATGAGAGTGCCAACTTTAAATGTTTGGGAACTCTTGCTTTAATGGAATAGTAACCACTGGATAAACAACCAAAAACCTAGATATCATATCCAATCAGATGCATAAAAAAAGGGTATGAATTACAACTGAATTTCTACTAATGAATTTAGAAACAATTTACAATTATAATACCATCAAAGATATATATGTCAAGAACCTTAAGTGCAAAACATTGTCAATCATACAGCTAGTATCATACAATTTCAAAAATACAGTTTCTGTGGCAAAGAGATTTTTAATATCTTAACTTTTACCTGTGCACTAAACTTTATCAGCACCATATATTGATTTGGAGTAGAGTCTCTGATGATTTTCATTTGTTCAATTACTTCGTTAAACGGGGCGACAAACTTCATAAGGTCGTGACTGGTCATTGTAGCAGGGACTGTGAGAATGCACAGCATGGCACTGCGCCTCACATCTTCTTTTAAGGAGGTCATCTTACTAATAAGACAATAATTAGACTGTCTTCAATGGATGAGGTATCGTTAGTGTGAATAACGCTACTTTGACAACTTATGTCCAAGAAAATAGGAAAAAAAAACTTGCAATATTTCAAAAATAAATTTAAATAGCTTGTCATTTTACTTGAAAATACACACTAGAGAAGTAATGCAAAATCCCTTACTCGTATCTATAGTGGACTTTAAGGCACACTTTAAAATATTCTATATTATATCCCCCACCAGAATTTTCAATCTTCAGTTAAAGGCCTATTACGGTTAAAATGTGCATGAGGGGAAGTCAAGTTTGTTTTATTCTGTTTAGTTTTTGAAAAATAATCTGTTATTGGGTAATTTAAAAATACAATTCTAACACAAACTCTCAAAAGGTCTAGAAGAAAAAGAGTTCTAAATGTAAAAAGAGAATTCTAAACCATGAGCATAGAACTAAAGCTTACAGAAAGTGTTGCTGGGCTGGACCAGCTGCAGGAAGAGGGGGAAGAAAAACTTCCCACAATGCAATTTGTTTTTCAAATACTACAAACCCATTTGACAGCTGTGATCCAAAATGGCTACTTGAGTATTTGCTGTTTTCCCAGAAGGGACCTGGCAAACAAATTAGGACAAGGATAGGCTTTAGGACATTAAGAACCAACTATCAGTTGGGTGAGATGATGCACACCTGTAATCCCAGGTACCTGGGAGGCTGAGGCAGGAGGATAATAAGGTGGAGGCCAACCTTGGAAATTTAGCAAGACCCCGTCTCGAACTAAAAAATAAAAAGGGCTGAGGATGTAGCTCAGTGGTAGAGTGCCTCTGGGTTCAATCCCCAGTACCACCATCATAAAAAAAACAAAACAACACCAACCCTAACAATTAACCAAGAAGCTGATGGTTCAGTTTGTAGAGTATCTAGCCAAATGCTTCCTTTCCTTGGAACCCAGCAAGCTTTGTTTATAACACAAAACCACAATAAAGGGTTAAAAAAAATAATAAAATTATGGTTAGTTAACTGATTTCTTAGCTTCTTTAGATTTGGTGGAGACATGAGATTATAATGATATTGTGGATCATTTTCTTTTCTTTTTTATCATTCTTCCCTTCAATTCTCTAATCACCAATCATGTCTAACTGCTAAGAGAATATTTTCCCAGGTATTTTCTTAAGTGTTCCTACACATTTGTTTCTTTGACCCAATCCACAAGATCATCTAAACGTAAAACATCTAAGAATTCCCTAACACACAATACATGAAAGTACGATCTTTCTGAAGCTTTTAATACCTACCATCTCCCTTCGAGCCAAAAGCGTTTTCTTTACCCCAAGGTAAAAAAGACCTACCCAAAAGGACAAGGTTTTTCTTATTTTCTTACTTTGTCTTATATAGGTGCATAATTCCATGAACTATTTCAACTGAAGGATTTCCACTGAAGAATGAAATCTGGTCTGGAAGCTGTTTGGATGGAGAATCAGGAGCTGCATTTATACATTCTTTATTTTGATCTCTACTTTTCTGCACAGTGAGGGATGCTTCTGAAGACTTCTTTTCTTCCATTATATCTTTTAGCTCATCTTTCACAAATCAAAAAATTAGCAGATTACAAACAGTTGGAAATATGCTGAAGAATTCTAATGAGGTTAAAATTTCAAGTTAGAACAATAAATTCTGACAGAGAAGCTATAACATAATGCATTGAGAACTATATATAGGGGGCTGGAGCGGTGGGTTGCTCAGTGGTTACGGTACTTGCTCAGCATGCGCAAGAACACAGGTTCAAACCCCAGCACCCACGTACACAACTAAATGTCAGAGCAATGACAGCCTTGGCCGTTACAGCACTTGCCCAGCATGTGCAAGTAGACAGGTTTAAACCTCACAGACACAGCTAAGTGCCAGAGCAGCGAAAGCCATGTGGAAAACTCAATAAAAAGTGACTCTCTCTGTCTCTCTCCCTCTCACTGTCCTTCTCTCTTAACAAACAAAACAAAACTATATACATTTTTTCCCTTTTTTTTTTTAAGAGAGAGAGGATCAATTTTATTTACTCATCTGGTTCTGTTTCTCCGACACGTAGTTGTATACGGGTTGTTGGGATTTGAACGTGGGTGCCTGAGCATGCCAGGGAAGCACTCAAACCATTCAATCACGGATCCAGCCCCAAGAATTATATTCTTAACTGCCTTAAGAACTCTATATTTGGGGCTGGAGCGGTGGCTCAGCAGTTAAGGCGCTTGCCTGGCATGCCCAAGGACCCGAGTTTGAACTCCAGCACCATGTACACAACTGAGTGTTGTAGCAACAAAGGCCACATGAAAAACTAAATAAAGTTGTTTCTCTCTCTCACTGTACCTCTTTCTAAAAAAAAAAAAAACAAAACACAAAACTCTATATTCACAGAACAGCCAAGTGTAGGCACATCCCAACCTTAAATCTCTTTGCCCCATAAAAATCTCATTAACACCCTCAGAAACTAAAGGACAGCTCTTCTATCCAGCAGTTCCATAACACAATCAGACATCTTCCACCACACATCCTAAGTGGGACAAACATTCAAGGCTATTATGCTTGAAAACCAAGCCTCCCAGTTCTGACCATCTCTATGCTCAAGATGCAGAACATACCACTCCCTCAGCTGGAATGAGCTGGTAGAGCAGGGGGGGCACAATGTGCTAATCTGGATGCACTTACAATCTGACTTAAAATGGTAAGAACCTCTCCCCAGCCAACCAGGGCTGCAAATCCAGTTTGTTAGTATTAATTAATTAAAAATAATTTTTTAATTTGAGCTAGGGTATTGCTATGTTGCCCAGGTTGCCTTTGAATTTCGGGTCAAGTGGTCCTCCTGCTTTGCCCTCCTAGTAGCTGAAACAGAGGGCATGTGCCATGTGTGACCAGATTAATTATGTTTTTAAAAGAGAGACAGTGAGAGAGAGAGAGAGAGAGAGAGAGAAATCAGTTTTATTTAGTTTTTCATGTGGCTTTTATTGCTCTGACACTTCATTGTGTGTGTGGAGCTGGGGTTCGAACCTGGGGTTCCTCACACATGCCAGGCAAGTGCCATAATAGCTGAGCCACCACTCCAGCCCCTAATCCAGATTAATTTAGAAGAAACATTTAGAGATGCTGAAAGGTATCTTAACGACCTCACATAAAGGCAGTAAAAGATGAAGGCATGCTAGAGGTCATACTATGGGCTGGGCAAACATGCATAAAACAACTAGGGGCTCATATTACAAAAGAGTCCAGGTTTTCTGAAAGTATACCTGGGTTGGACTTCATGGTCTCAATGATTACATCTGTCATTTCCCGGCGGCCAAGGTGCTGATGAATGATTGCTGCTTTCTCCCCTGGTGATTTCCCTTCTAAACAGGCAACAGCTGAAGCGAGTGTCTTCTTTTTGATCTCCTCATCAGACATTTCCCCGGCTAAAGAACATATGAATCATTAATATCTGAACATAAAACAAGCTCCTTTCCATTCTCAATGTCCCGGTCAATAGGTTTCCCTTTTCTTTCTGCTGCTCTCCCCCAAGATGCCTTTGCAGTATTCACCTCAGTCACCTCTGGGACTCTGCAATACAGCAAGCAGTCAGTAAGCTACCAGTACAATAAATTCAGAAATGCAGAGTTATTCTGGTGAAACCAGGCACTTAAATGCAAATCAATGAGAATCAGTTTTAGAGAAGGTTCATGTTCAGATGAACTAACATTTTAGTAACACCTGATAAGCTGAGATTCTGTGTTGGATCCAAAATGAAGGTATCAAGTCCATTAATAAACAGTATTTCAGGGGCTGGAGCAGTGGCTCAGCAGTCAGAGCGCTTGTCTGACATGCATGAGGACACAGGTTCAAACCCCAGCACCACGTACACAACAGTGTTAGAGCAACAAAAGCCACATGAAAAACTAAATAAAATCGATTCTTTCTTTCTCTCTCTCACTGTCCCTCTCTCTTAAAAAAAATTTTTTTTTTAAATTTTGAGATAGGGTCTTGCTAAGTTGCTCAGGCTAGCCTGAAAATTGCAATCCTCCTGCCTCAGCCTCCCCAGTCGCTGGGATTACAGGCATGTACCGCTGTACTGGGCTAGAAATCTCTTCTTAAAACACCCTGGCTTACCCTCATGCTATGGATCAAACCATAAAAATCTATAATTTGTCTTAACCATCAATGAAACACATAAAAGGGAAAAGGAATTTGGAGGCTTGATTGAAATAAGCTTGTGAGGGCAGGAACCATGCTTGTTTTGCCCATCACTACATTCCCAGTAATTAGACTTTGTGTCCAACACACAAGGTGAATTCTGTAAACATTTGCTGAATAAATCTACTACACAACCAATTCATGTAGGATGTTTATATGTGATTAATGCCAATTTGGTTGACTTTCAGAACTAAGGGGTCAGTCACTTTTAGTCCTTAAAAAGTCCTGACAGGGCTGGGGATATAGCTCAGTGGAAAGTGCTTCCCCAGCATGCAATTCCCAGTAGTTCGAAATAAATAAAATAAAAAATAAAAGGCCCTCATAATCTTGAAGTAATCATACGCATTTGAAACCAACCTGAACATACACACGTCATTTTTTTTAAGTGAGAGGGACAGTGAGAGAGAGAGAGAATCATTTTATTTAGTTTTTCACATGGCCTTTTTGCTCCAACACTTAGTTGTGTAAGTGGTGCTGGGGTTTGAACCCGTGTCCTTCCATGTGCCAGGCAAGCGCTGGAACCACTGAACCACCTCTCCAGCCCTCAAAAGTCATTCTTTAATTTGAGGCTTCCAAGTTCATGCATTCAGGGAAGTTTCCTTACTTGCCCTACTCCCATAGTCTTGTGATTTTCCTGTTTTCCCTTTCCTTTATAGCACTTAGCACTGTTAAAATCCCATGTTTATTCTGTACTTAGTTAACTCATCTGCCTCTCCACCGAACGGCTGGTGCATTACAGCTGAGATCATATCTGATTCAGCCCAAAACTTAAGCTCCAGCAGATACTGAACATTCAATAAACATCTCTTGAATGAATGTTATTATTAGGTAATCTTTTTTTTTTTAAAGGGGGGAGAGAGAGAAAAGAGAGAATCGATTTTTATTTATTTTTTATGTGGCCTTTGTTTCCGCAACACTTAGATTTGTACGTGGTGCTGGGCTTTGAACTTGGGTCCTCACACATGCCAGGCAACGGCTGTAACTGCTGAGCCACGGCTCCAGCCCCTAGGCAATCTTCTGAGGACCCTGGAACAGAGTCATAGCTGCATTTCTTATTAAGATGGCATGTGGCTGGTGGCAAAGGGCTCATTCTCAAGCCCAGCGCTCTGGGCTGGAACCCCAGTATTACCACATACAGATAACCTTAGGCAAATCATTTAATCACCCGGCGTCAGTTTCCTTGTAAAAGGCACAAATTATCCATCTACCTTCAGGTTGTTGCAGAGCTCATTAAAGAAGAGAATGCACACAAGATATTCAGTGCAGTGCTTGGATATAGGAAGCGCTCAAATTTTATTTCTTAGGATTATCGTCACGTGGCACCTCAGTGAAAAGGAACAGTTTAATGAAACCAGGGACCATCAGAGTCGTTGGGGACCCAGTCCCTGCTTTCACGAAGCCTAGAGAAAAGCAAGTGAGACAAACACACATAACTCGACTCAGGCAGGGCGGTGAGCGAGGCGCGACAGGTGAAGGGAGGGCCGGGGAAGGATTCCACCTCTAGAGATGCCATCTGGGAAGGCCGCCTAGGGATGGAGGGAAGGAGAGGGTCCCCGAGCCCGTACTTGGGGAAGGCGAGCCCCGGCTACAAGACGACGCGATAGCGGGACTCACCCGCGGCGCTGAAGCCGAAGCCGGCGGGGACGGGCGAGTGTTCCGCGAGCTCCAGTCGGATGACAACCAGTGACACACTCATAGGGCAGGCGCTGGCCGGCGGGGACTCCGGCGGGCTCACACCAGGCTGGGAGGCGAGCCGAGAGGCCGAGCGGCCTGGGGCCGGCAGCGCCGCCGCTGCCTCAGCAGCAGCAGTCCCTCACGCAGGCTGCGGAGCCACAACAACCTGCACTTCCGCCTCCCGGCCGCCGTCGCCGACCCGTGGGGTCACGCATGCGCACCCGAGCGCGCGCGCCGATTGGTCGAGGCGGCTCGGGGGGCGGGACCGGAGCTCCGGGAGGTCGGAGAGGAAGGACCAGGTTTCGCTGGTGGGCGTCGGGCCGCCAGAGAGGCCAAGCGGTGGGTTTGCGCCTGTGCCCCTGATAACTTCCACCTGCTCGAGAGGACTCGTCCTCATCCACCTCGACTGGCGGCGCAGGGTGCCCGGCTCCCTTCGCGAGATCTCGAATTGTCCCCGGATCCTGCACAGCGCTGAAGGCTTTTGCCTCTTGTTGCGTTTGACCCCTCGTTTGACCCTAGGAAGGGTTGCTGTGTGTCAGGCCCACTTTATGGTTCGGTACGCTGAGACTCGGAGAAGTTGCTTCTCGAGGGCTCATTGGCACTCGAGTGCAGGGTTTCTGACTCTATAGTGGTGGGACGATGAGCTGGTGAAGGGCACAGCCCTAGAGATAGATGCAGCGCCTACTTCCCACCCCATTGCTTCACATAGGTTTACAGAAAGCCGAGGCGCTGTTGGGTTCCTTGAGATACACTGGGGAATGCGGTAAACACAGTGTCTGCTGATGGAATTGTGTGATCTTTAAGCTAGTCCTTGTAGAAAGTTAGGGTAGCAGCATTCCGTGTTGGTGAGGATGAAATGAAATGATTTGTATAGAGAAAACGGTAGCATTCTTTCCAGTATGTCACACTGCTTTAACTATAGATATTGACAGCCACGATCAATGCATATGCGGCATATATGGTCAATGCAATGATCATCTGTAAGATGTTGTAGTACATCCTGGGCATGTATAGGTATATGGACTCTATATATGTATAACACAACCATGTGATAGATCCATACACCTTATGAAATATGTTTCATACATTTTTTAAAGAAAGGGACAGTGAGAGAGAGAGAATCAACTTTTTATTTAGTTGTCATCTGACCTTCGTTGCTCAAACATTTCACTGTGTAGGTGGTGCTGGGGTTTGAACTCGGGTCCTCACACATGCCAGGCTAGTATCAGAACCACTGAGCCACTGCTCCAGCCCCTCACACATTCTTTTTTTTTTTTTTTTTAAAGAGAGAAGGACAGTGAGAGAGAGAATCAATTTTTATTGAGTTTTTCACATGGCTTTGTTGCACTGACACTTAGTTGTATATGTGGGTGCTGGGGTTTGAACCTATGTGCTTGCGCATGCCAGGCAAGCACTGTAACTGCCAAGCCACTGCTCCAGACCCCATCATACATTCTTTTTTTTTTTTTTAGAGAGGGACAGTGAGAGAGACAGAGAAAGAGAGAAACAACTTTATTTAGTTTTTCACATGGCCTTAGTTGCTCTAACACTTAGTTGTGTACGTGGTGCTGGGGTTTGAACCCAGGTCCTCGTGCTTGCCAGGCAAGCACAGAAACCGCTGAGCCACCTCTCCAGCCCCCCATCATATATTCTTTATATCAGGATTTCTCAGCTTCTGCACTTTTGACATTTTGAGTTCTTTGAAGGTGTGCTTATGTGTGTCCTTCACATTGTAGGATTTTAGAAGTATCCCTGGCCTGATCCACTAGATGCCAGTAGCACTCTTCCCCACTAGTAATCACCAGAAATGTGTCCAGATATTGCCAAATGTCCCCTTAGAGCATGAATCACCCTGTGTTGAGAATCACTGATTTATGTGAAGGTGCTTAAGCCGTACACACACACACACACACACACACACACACACACACTGATTTATGTGAAGGTGCTTAAGCCGTACACACACACACACACACACACGCGCGCGCGCGCGCATATATATACATGATATAATGGTAGATAACTTTTTTGTGGTCCTGAGGATTGAACCCAGAACCTTGCATGTGCAAAAAGCATGCACTGTACCACTAAGGTACCTGCCTGCACAGCCTAAATAGTAGATAACATTTAATGGTGTGCCAGGTACTAATGAATGTTTTACATATTTTGTCTCAGACAAAGATAACTTTATGAGATAGATACAGTGTTTGCCCTCATTTTACAAAGGACAAACATGAAGCTCTGAGAGAATAAAGTGCCCAGCATCTCACACTTAGTGTCAGAGCTAGAATTTGAATGCAAACAATCTGATTCAAGAGCCAAAACTCTTAATCTCTTTACTAAAACATTGCCTTAATGTGTAACAACACACACTGTGTGTATATTTACAAAACCAATTTAAGTAGCAAATCTACAGAATGCTAATCTCAGAGATCATAGCGAGTAGTAAGGAGAAGACAAATATTCCTTGTGGTTTACAAGATACCTGTTTCAGAGAACTCGAATTATGAGCCACAAATGCCAAGATGGGCACGTTAAAGTTCTTTATGGCTGCAAATTACTAAGGCTGTTCCCAGCTTTTCCCCATTTTTTTTCCTGACAAAAATTATTTATGCAACTTTCTGCTGACAACTTTTTGAGAGACTACCATGTGCTAGTCACTGCTTTAGGCCCTTATGAAACATCAAAAAATGAAATTAGTGAAAATCATTGCCCTTGTACAACTTACAGACTGTTACAGTATCCCCATTTTATGAAAAACAGATCATTGTACTCTTTGAGTCTGTTTAGAAATAAGTATTTTTAGGGCTAGATCAGTGGCTCAGCAGGTGGAGTGCTTGCCTGGCATGTGTGAGGACTCAGATTTGAACCCCAGCACCACGTACATAAAGTGTCAGAGCATCGAAACTAAACAAAATTGACTTTTTATCTCTCATTGTCCGTCTCTCTTAAAGGGAAAAAAAAAAGAAATAGGTATTTTCTAAAATATATATTTTTAGAATATGTATTTTATTATTGAGAAATTCAATGGCTAATAAGATAGCTGGTCTTGGGCTGGAGTGGTGGCTCAGCGGTTTCGGTGCATGCCTGGCAAGCACGAGGACCCGGGTTCAAACCCCAGCACCACGTACACAACTGAATGTTGGAGCAACTAAGGCCATGTGAAAAACTAAATAAAGTTGTTTCTCTCTTTCTCTGTCTCTCTCACTGTCCCTCTTTCTTAAAAAAAAAAAAAAAGATAGCTGGTCTTTTCTTTTTTTAAATAGAGAGGGACAGTGAGAGAGAGAAACAATTTTTATTTAGTTTTTCATGTGCCTTTTGTTGCTCCAAGACTTCATTGGGTACGTGGTGCTGGGGTTTGAACTCGCATACTTGCGCGTGCCAGGCAAGCACTGTAACCACCGAGCCACTGCTCCAGCCCAAGGTAGCTAGTCTTTAAATACGGTAGAAAGCAAGACAACAAAAAAGATACTTAAGAGGAATGCAGTGGTGTTGAAATAATTGTTTCTGCAAGATTACTTGCAAGATTTAGTTGATATTTCGGGCTGAATATCAGAGGATAATATATAACATAGCATAATGTGGAGCATTGAAAATCATCTACCATATGAATAATAAGAGCCTCATCGCACCCATTTTCTGATATATTCAGTTCATGCAGTTGTGTGAAGGCACTGGGATAGGCAAAAGAAAGTGCCCCAAACAGCATGTGAGACAAAAATTATTGGGGAAAGTATAGAAGAGATCAGTGTCCACTCCAGGAAGAGTTCCATGGCAATGGGCTGAACAGACAGCACACGTCCCTCAACATGTTTCACCCAGCAGCATGGTCTTCTGTCCAGTGGCAGCCAGCTGGGCAAGTGACATGTGTCCTTTCCACAGTGCCCTCAGTTCCATCGCAGTTGCTGCTGAGAAGGGCTTTACATGTCAGGCTACAGAAGCAGTGACAACATTAGTGTTACCTTGCTTAGCTTGTCATGGTGTACATGTAGATAAATAGCTTTCCACAGATAACACTAACCTGCCCTAGTTCCCAGTATGCAAGAGAGAAAGCCACGTCCTCCAAGATAATATGTATTTCTGCTTTCCAGCCTAGGCTTGCTCTCAGGGTTCCTTTAACTTGGCCAAGTTTTGGGGAACAAAAACGGTGCATTCACAGATATTGTTTTTTATTTTATTTGGAACTGGGGATTGAACCCAGGAGTGCTTAACCACTGAGCTTTATCTCTTGCCCTTTTTATTTTTTATTTTGAGACAGGCTCTTAATAAGTTGCTTCGTGCCACGCTAAATTGCTGAGGCTGGCTTTGAACTTGGGATCCTCCTGCCTCAGCCTCCCAGGTTGCTGTGATTACAGGTGTGCACCACTGTGATTGGATCCCTTTATGTTAAAGATGGTAAAATATATCCTTCTAACTCATATTTATATTGAACATCTGTTCTGTGTCTAGAAACTGTACCAGGCCTCAGGGAATGGATGTATACAAAGATGGATAGGATAGTCCTTACCTTAAGGGAGCCTGCAATTATGGGCACAGGACAGACATGAAAACAGCTACTGAATAATGGTGCAAGTGCTGTACCAAAGGTGCAGAGCAGGAGCAATGGGAGTGAAAAAAAAATGTCATGGTCTGCTTTGAAAAAGAAAGAGGCTTCTCTACAGAGGAGATTAAAAAAATCCAACGCTGTGACGAATAAACAAATGGGAATTCGTGAGGTAAAAACCCAGGAAGGCATTCTAGTCAGCACAGGACGTGACAGTGCCTAGAGGGATGAGAACTTAACAGCAGTTTTTGCTCGGAATAGCATTGTTGGCAAGCGTCTTGAACAGAACTGTCATCTGAAGGTGGAAGAATAAGCAAGCTGCCTGTGGGAGCTTTGCCCACATGTCCATTAGTGGGACAGCGTGGAGGACAGTGACCTTGGTTAGGAATATTTTGGCCCTTCAGGCCCGAAAGATACTTTTCATCTTTCTACAACCCTCACATAAGAGAGGTTTACATTTTTCTGAGCCTATAAATAAATTTTACTTTCTATCATAACCTTGGCATTGGCACAGAAAGGTAAGTTAAACTGAAAATACAAATCAACCTTGAAGAGTTTTAATTTCAAAAATTACTCCAAATTCAGAAAAATTCTAATTACCTAAGAATATTGTGTCATTTTCAACACTTACTGCTTAAGATTCCTTTCTTTAGATGTTTACATAGGTTGTTGAGTCTTTAAGGCAGCACCGAAGTGAATCCCATAAAATTGTGAGTGATCTTGCCAACCTGATTTGCTCTAACCTGATTTTTAGAAAACTTCTTGTGTGTGTGTGTGCTAGGGGTCATCTTGGGACCTTTTGTGTGCTGAGCTGACTCTTTACCACTGAACCATATCCTTAGACCTCCCCCATCCGCACTTTTTTCCTTTTTTGTGTGTGTGCGTATGTGCGTGTGTGTGTGTGTGTGTGTGTGTATGTGTGTGTGTGTGTTGGGGTGTCACTGTGCTGCCAAGACTGGACTAAGATTCCTGCACTCAAGTGATCCTTCTGCCTCAGCCTCTTGAGTAGGTTGGGACTATAGGTGAGTGTACCCCACCCACCCTGCTAGGAAGCCTTATTTTTTTGGTGGCAGTACTGGGGGTTGAACCCAGGTTTCCAGCATATAAGGAAGGCACTGTATCACTGAGTTATAGCCCGAGCCCTTTTTAGTTTTTATTTTGAGACAGGCTCTTGCTAAGTTGCCCAGGCTGGCCTTGAACTTGAAGTCCTCCTGCCTTAGCCTCCTGAGTTACTAGGTTTACAGGTGTGTGCCAGCATAATCAACTAGAAGTTTTTCAGCTATAGAAAGCACATTAAAAGCATGATGATTTTCAACAGAAAAAGAAAAAATTTCATAGTTCTTTTCCTTTTTTTTTCCTTCCAGCTTTTATTTCTTTCTCTCCCTCTCCCTCTCCTTTTCCTTCTCCCTCTCCCTCTCTCTCTCTCTCCCTCCCTCTCCCTTTTGTAAGTGCTGGGGCTTTTGTAAGTGCTACAACTGCTGAGCCACTGCTCCAGCCACCCCCACCCCCACCCCAAGTACTTTTTACCTACATTCACTGTTAACATTTTGCAGTGTTTGGCTTAATTTCAGTACATGTGTATATAGGAATATACACAAATGTGTTGTGTGTGGATTTTTTTGTTTTTGAACCTTTTTGTGTTGTATGCAGGGCAGGGGACATGGTGTGTGTTGGGGATGGAACCCAGGGCCTTGTGTGTGCTAAGTTAACTCCCCACCACTGAGTTACATCCCCAGCTCTGAACCTTTTGAAAGTGAGTTTAGAAGAGAGGCAATGGTGAATCATTAGGAGGCTAAGGTGGTGATGTTCTGATGATGTGGTGGTGACATCCCAAGTACTAGGAGGAGGGAGGGGCAGGCCATCTTGGGAGTATACAGTTGAGACTTTGTATCTGTCTTTTCTGGTAGCCAGAAGAGATTTCATGAAGACGGTAACAAGAAAACTAATTCAGTACAGATGAGGCTAGGGCAGGTTTAATTATGCTGCAGCAGGTCCAGTGGACTTAAGCTCAGATCCTGGACCTTGAGAGGTGGGCACTTTAGTGATTTATACCCTTTGGGTTGTCATAAGTCATTTAGTTCTTGTTACACACTGATTGGTTACCAGACAGAGGTCATAATAATTGGTTTACCAAGAAAAGCAAATAGTTTCTTAACTTTTGTACAGATAACCTTTGCACAGATAGCACCCTTGAGACAGAGTCTGTTGCCCCAATTAAATATAAACCCAGCATTTACAGGGGGAAAAACAACCTCATACTGCACAAAGTTCACTGCAAGAATCTACCTGACAAGAAGAAGTTAATATGTTTACAGGCAGTGAATTTGGGGGCTGCTTCTCCTGATTAAAACTGTAACCCAAAGGACCATTCAAGATTAGCCAGGCAACTGGCGCAGAAGTGTTCCAGGTCAAGGGAGCAGCATATGCAAAAACGGAGGTGAATGGAGAAAGAATTGGGAAGAAGTCTGAGAAGAGGCACAGGGAGCGGTGAGGATCCAAGGACAGAGATGGGGACAGGGAAGAAGTAGAATCAACAGCATTGGAGCTACTGGAGTTGAGGTGTGTAGGTTGAGATTGCAGGAATTCCGGGTGGAATCCCACTAGCTAGCACAGCAGGCTGGATGGTGGAGCCCTTTGGCAGGCGGTCAGGGAGGGAGGAGACACTGAGGTCAATTGTGGATGTGGTTTGGAGCACTCATTGATCTGTTGGTGATGCCTAGTTGGCATTCCTGAGCTTCAGGCCTAGATGCAGGAAGTGAGGTCAAGCTCTGTCCTGTGTCTTCTTCCCCTACAGCCTCAGCTCAGCATGTGCATTAGAAGACTTTTCCAGTCGTCCCGTCTCCACTGGGCGTGGAGAACAGCTTTCCTGATGCATGCGCACTGCAGGCAGCAGGGAACCCACCGATGGACACATTCTAGGGGCAGCACCTACAGGGCTGTGATTTTTGACATGGGTGGAGTTCTCATTCCTTCCCCAGGGAGTGTGGCTGCAGGTGAGTTTTTCATTCTTTCTCTCTGGGAGCCTGCAGATCGTACAGTAGTAGGGGAGATGCAGAACACCTAGACAGCAGCTTATCCCAGAGGGCAGTGCTCTGGCCCTTGAATCAGATTCCAAGCACTGCTTAGTGGCTGAGTGTCTTAAGCAAATTGTTCAATTTCTGAGTCTTAATTTCCTCATCATTAAATTAAGGTCCCTCTTTGGAGTTTGTGGAAGAGTCAAATGAAAGAGTCTGTGGAAAGCGCTGGCTTAGCACAGAGTGCTCTGCTCATCCCAAAGGCTCAGTAAACAACCAGCTGCCATAGTTACTGTGGTTGTGATTAGAATTTAACTCCCTTTCCCTGGGAACCGTGCTGCTTCTGAAATTTTGAATGCTGAATGAAATTTCTCCTTGGATCAGAACCTTCTCTTTTCTGCCTCCCCCTAAGCCTTTGTCTGAACTAACAGTGTTAAGCTTCTTTTTATCAAGCCCTCCCTGGTTTTGATGCTTTCTCCATTCTTTTCAGCTTGCATTAATGAGATCAGTTTTGGTTTGAAGTGTTAGAAAGTCTTACAAAACAGGAACCGAAACCAGATGTTTCTTTTGCACGTATAAGTCCAGATACATGATCTGGGGCTAGGATGCAGCTGTGCAGCATCCCTCTCACTCTGTGCATGTTTGTGCATGGGGGGTGTCGCAGGGTTGAGCCCAGGTCCTTGAGCATGCAGGTGAGTGCTGTACCACTGAGTTACACCCCCAGTCCAACTCCCAACACTTTCCATTATGCTGTTTTGCTCAATATACTCTTTACTTCCTAGGTTTTCCAGACTGGGTTTGAACTTGGCAATCCTTCTGCCTTGGCCTCCTGAGAGCTGGGATTATATGTGTACGCCACTATATCTAATGTTTTTGGATGTGTGGTGCTGGGAGTCGAAATCAGGGCCTTGCATGTGCAAGGCCCCAACTAAACACTATCTTAAGTTTAAAAAATATTAAGAGTGTAGGCCGGGTGCGGTGGTGCATGCCTGTAATTCTAGTGGCTCTGGAGGCTGAGGCAGAATGATCACGAGTTCAGAGCCAGCCTCAGCAACTTAGACCCTGTCTCAAAATAAAAGGGTTGGGGATATGGCTCAGTGGTTAAGTGTCCTGGTACCAAAAAAAAGAAAGAAAGAAAGGTAGTGGTTAGTTAACTGGCCTGTGGACCAAATCTGGCCTGCCATGTTTGTATATAGCCTGCCAGCCAAGAATGAATTTACCTTATTTATTTATTTATTTATTTATTTTTAAAGAAAGAGAGGACAGTGAAAGACAGAGAAAGAAGCAATTTTTATTTAGTTTTTCATGTGATTTTCATTGCTTGGACACTTCGTTGTGTACATGGTGCTGGGGTTTGAACTTGCATATTTGCGCATGCCAGGCAAACACCATAACTGTGGAGCCACTGCTCCAGCCCCTACTTTTTTTGGGGGGTGCACCACCATGCCTGGCTTACCTTTTGAAATCGTTGAAAATATCTAAACAAGAGTAATATTTTGGGGCTGAAGCAAAGGCTCAGTGTTATCACGCTTGCCTGACATGTGCGAGGACCCAGGTTTGAACCCCAGCACCATGTACACAACTAAGTGTCGGAGCAACAAACACTACATGAAGAACTGAATAAAATTGATTCTCTCTCTCACTGTCCCTCTGTCTTTAAAAAAAAAAAGAAATAAGCTAGTTGTTATGAAATTAACATCTATATGACAAAAAATTCAGTTCAGCATTGTGTTCGTGAGTATAATGATACAATCAGACCTTTTCACTTTTGCTGTAACTCCATCTCTGTATTTTTTTTTCTGTTATTTTAATATTCATTTCCCTGATTGCCAGTGGCATTGAGTTGTTTTGGTGTATTTATTATTCACTTAGGTTTTGTTTTTGTAAATTTTTTATTTTTCTTGATGTGCAATAATAACTTTTCATCAGCTAGGTTGCTTATAAATATTTTTCCCTTCTGTGGCATGTGTTGATTTTATTTATAATGTTTTTTGCCATACGAAACTTTTCTTTCTCTTTGTTTCTTTTTAGTGCTGGGAATTAAACCGAGGACACACTAGGCAAATGCTCTACCATTATATTGCCAGCACTTTATTTTTTGTTTTATTTTGAGACAGGGTCTCATTCAGTTGCTCAGGCTGGCCTTGAACTTGGACTCGTCTTGCCTCAGCTTCTGAGTCACTGAGATTACAGGTGTTCACTACCTTACCCAGCGTGTTTTTTCTTTATGGTTTGAGGTTTTATTTTTGTTGGGAGAGAGGGACAGTGAGAGAGAGAGAGAGAGAAAGAGAGAATCAATTTTATTTAGATTTTCATGTGGCTTTCCTTGCTCCGATACTTGTTGTGTACGTGGTACTGGGGTTCAGACCCACATCCTCACGTGTGCCAGGCAAACACCATAACAGCTGAGCCACTGCTGCAGCCCCTGGTTTGAGTTTTTTGAATCCCCATTAAGAAATTCTTTCCTTCTTAAAGTTTGTGGACATATTTTATAGTGTTTTCTAAATTTAAAGCTTTGTATGTTTAATCTATTGGGAATTTAAAATTTTTATTTATTTTTATATTTTGGTATGTACAGGCATTCTATCGCTGAACTACATGCCCATCCCTTTTCTTCTTCTTCTTTTTTTAACTTTGAGACAGGATTTCATTAAGTTGCATAGGGTTTTGTTTAATTGCTGAGGCTGGCCTCAAACTTGTGATTCTCCTCTCTCAGCCTCCAAAGTTGCTGGTATTATAAGCGTGCTTCACTGCGCCCAGCTTGGGAATTTATTTTTAGGATGTGCAAAATAAGGATTTAATATAATGGTTTTTCCATATCAAAGTTCAGTTATGTCACTCTCATTTATTGAATTCGCAGTACTAAAAGTGAATAAAATGCATAGCCAGGCACGGTGGTGCATGCCTATAATCTCAGCAGCACAGAAGGCTAAGGGAGGAAGATCTCAAGTTTGAGATAAGCCTTAGAAACTCAATGAGAACCTGAGCACTTAATGAGACCCGTCTCAAAATAAAAAATAAAATAAAATAAAATGCGCTGGGGATGTGGATCAGTGGTAAAGCACCCCTGGGTTCATTTCTCAATATCAACAAAGAAAAGAGAGAGAATAAAATGTGAAGGAAACTTCCTGCTGCCATTCCCACCCGCAGGTTTTTACCCTCTGTGGTTATTGTAAATATTTTCCTGCCTGTGTCTATTTAGCTACACATGGATATATATGTGTGTGTGTATGAGGCATGTGTATTTGCACACACATTAGGTCATACTCTACACACTGTTCTGTACCTTTTTTATTTTTACTTTGTTTAAGTAGAATTTTTTGTTTTGTTTTTGGTATCAGGAATCAAACCCAGCTGTGCTTAATTAACCACTGAGCCACATCCCCAGCCCCATTTTTTAAAAAATTTTGAGATAGGAACTTGCTAAGTTATAGCCTTGCTAAGTTGCTGAGGCTGGCTTTGAACTTGTGATCCGCTGCCTCAGTCTCCCAAGTTGCTGGGATTATAGGTGTGCACCACCTGTGCCCAGCTTGTTGCAGTGGAGTTGTTTTGCCAGCTTTTTTTCATTCTTTATTCTTCCTTTTTTCTATGGTGCACAGGACCAAACCAGAGCCTCACTCATGCCAAGCACATGCACTACCGTTGAAGCCTTTTCCAGCTTTTCCCTGTCTTTTGGACATAGGTCTTGTTCAAGGGTTAGCAAACTTTTTCTGTAAAGGGTGATATAGGCTTTGTACTTTGTGAGCCATATGATCTGTTACAACTGTTCACCTCTCCAATAGTGAGAAAGCAGCAGTAGACAATAGTAAAGGAATAAGTGTGGCTGTGTTCCAATAAAACTTTATTTTTTTTTCAACTCCAATGAAAATTTATTAAATCCGTATTAAATAGGACAAAGCTAAGAAATGCCCCTCTCCCATTCATACAATTCTCAACACCCACCCCGGACCACTGCCCTGCCATTTCTCCGCGGCTGGGTATGTGCCATGTTGTACTAGTTTTCTGCAATCAAGCAATATCCAATTAGTGGTTGGCTTGTTCGTAAGTACAAATCTTCTCAGATACTGGTGAATAGCAGAGTAACCGCCACAGCTTCTGGAGACTTGGCTTCATTTTAGAGATACACTGAGGTGGACCCATTGCTTCCCGTGGAGGTGCTGGTCCAGTCAAAATCTTTATACTCACAAAGCTCTCTGTCTGAAATGTATTGTAATCATCTGGGGCCTCAGTGGCTTCTTCCACAAAGCTGGTGGTGGCCGTTTCAAGGTCAACAGAGAATTTCAAAGTCTGCATGATCTCCAGGTCCATGTCTGTGGTCGACTCTAGGTCTGTAGTCTGGTATAGGTCAGGGCTTGAATCTTGGTCCCTGGTTACCTCTCCATGAGTGGTTAACTCTGTATCACTGACCCATTCTAGTAGGTCAATTGTTGACTCTGGGGGCATTGTAGGGGAAGCCACAGCCAAGGCGCACAGGACAGGGAGGATCAGGACCTTGCTGGAGGCTAGTAGGTGTGGGCAGGAAGGCAGGTAGTCCCAATAAAACTTTATTAACAGAGGGGCTGGGGCTATAGCTCAGTGGTAGAGCACTAGCCTAGCAAATGTACGGCCCTGGGTTCCCTCTTCAGCACCACATAATAAATAAAAGTATAGTGTTCATCTACAACTAAAAATAAAAAATTAAAAAGAGTGCCTAGCTTACATTAAAAAAAACTTTATTAATAGAAATAGGAGTGCTGGGGTGTAGAGACAGAGCACTTAGCTGGTATGCATGAGATTCTGGGTTCACCCCAGCACCTCAGTAAACAACCAAGCAAACAAGCAAAAACGAATGAGTAGGAGATAGATTTGGGTCCCAAGATCTATTTATTGACACTTAGTTTAGCTTATATATTTTAACATCTCACACATACTGTGTGGTAGTCTCTTAGGAGGATTCACCCTAATTGGTTTAATAAGTGCTTTATTAATGTACATTTAACCTAGTTCTTTTTATTACAAGCAGTTCTGTAAAATTGTCCTGTTATCATTGAGTATTTTTGTAAATATATCTGGAAGAAATTTCTGGAAGTGGAAATACTTTCTTGAATGTAGGCACATTTAAAATATGGGCAGAAATTGCCAAATTGCTCTGCATAGAGGTTATATTTGTTTATGCTCTATCAGCAGTACATGAGGGTATTGGCTTGCTTCCCCACATGCTTACCAGATCTGGGCCTGTAAAAAGGTTGTACACTTAAGATTAGCTCTAAAATTACAGAAATTATTATTTTTGGGTTGAGTTTTTGTTTTTGTTTTTTGATTTTTTGTTTTTATACTAGGGATTGAATCCAGAGTTGCTTTGTCACTGAAATCTATCTCCAGCCCTTTTTTTCTTTTTTTAAGAGAGAAGGACAGTGAGAGAGAGAGAGACAGAGAGAATCAATTTTTATTGAGTTTTTCATTGCTCTGACACTTAGTTGTGTGGGTGGGTGCTGGGGTTTAAACTTGCGTATTTGCGCATGCCGGGCAACCGCCATAACTGCTGAGCCACCGCTCCAGCCCTGTCTCCAGCCCTTTTTATTTGAAACGGGTTTTGGCTAAGTTGCCCACACTGACCTTGAACTTGCCATCCTCCTGCCTGAACCTCCAGAGTTGCTGGGATCACAGGCATGCGCCATCACAGCCAGCTCTGGATTGAATTTTTTTTTTTTAAGAGAGAAAGAGAGAATCAATTTTATTTATTTTTTTCATCTGGCCTTTGTTTCTCCAATACTTAATTCTATATTTGGTGCTGGAGTTTGAACCAGGGTCCTTGTGCACGCCAGACAAGCACTTCAATTGCTCAGCCACTATTCCAGCTCCTCTAAATTGAATTTTTTTTTTTTTTGTTTAAAGAGAGAGGGACAGTGAGAGAGACAGAGAAAAAGAGAAACAACTTTATTGAGTTTTTCACATGGCCTTAGTTGCTCCAACACTTAGCTGTGTACGTGGTGCTGGGGTTTGAACCCGGGTCCTCGTGCTTGCCAGGCAAGCGCTGAAACTGCTAAGCCACCGCTCCAGCCCCTCTAAATTGAATTTTTAAAGTTTTACTATTCTCTTGGGGCTGGAGCGGTAGCTCAGTGGTTGGAACGCTTGCCTGGCATGCGCAAAGACCTGGGTTCAAACCCCAGCACCACATACACAACTAAGTGTCAGAGAAACAAAGGCCAGATGGAAAAATAAATAATATTGTTTAGAAAAAAGTTTTACCAGTGCAGTACCGATATTGAAGGAAGTGTTAGCTCTTTACTAGAAATGGGTACCTAAAATAACGAGGCAATTGGTAGTGCCTTGATACAATCTGAAAAATGTTTAGGATGGTTTGGTCTTATTAAAGCCTTTCACATATGGGATGGTGCATTTATTTTGATAGTTATTATGTCAAAAAAATAAAAATAAAATAAAGTTTATGGGGCTGGGGCAGTGGCTCGGTGGTTACGGCGCTTGCGCAGCGTGTGCAAGTACATGAGTTCAAACCCCAGCACCACATACGCAACAGAGTCTCAGAGCAATGAAGGCCATATCAAAAACTAAATAAAGTTGATTCTCTCTTTCTCTCTCACTGTCCCTCTCTTTTAATAAAATTACTATTCTCAAAGGACATAAACAGCCTTGTTAATAATGTTGTTTATTTCTTTTTTGAGGAGCATGGATTTAACCCGGTGGAGCTTAACCACTGAGTCACATCCCCAGACTCATCCCCCCCTAAATTTTTTTTAAAGAGTGAGAGAGGGAGATAGAAAGTTAATTTTAAAAAAAATTAAAAATTTTTTTTCATCTGGTTTTTGTTTTTCCTCCACTTAGTTGTGGGTGTGTACTGGGGGTCGAACCTGGAACTTCACACATACCAGGCAAGCGCTCTACCCCTGAGCCACCTCTCCAGCTCCTCCAGCCCTTTTTTCTTTTTTCTTTTGAGACAGTGTCTTGCTAAGTTAGTTAGGGCCTTGCTAGGTTGCTGAGGCTGGCTTTGAACTTGAAATCCTCCTGCTTTAGCCTCCTAAACCTCTGTCCAGCAACATTGGTTATTTCTGAAGAAGGAGATTGCTTGTCATTTTACTTTTTCTTTTTTTAAAGAGAGAGGGAGAAAGTGAGAGAGAAAGAAAAGAGGGAATCAACTTTATTTTTTCATCTGGCCTTTGTATCTCCGACACTTAGTTGTGCATGTGGTGCTGGGGTTTGAACCCAGGTCCTCAAGCATGCCAGGCAAGCACTCCAACTGCTGAGCCACCACTTCAGCCCTACTTTTTTTTTTTTTTTTTTTTTTTTTTTTTGCTATATTCGTATTGAACCCAGGAGCACCTTTTCATTGAGCTATATCCCAGCCCTTTTTTAAAAGTTTTGAGAGAGCCTTGCTAAGCAGGCTGGTCCTGAACTTACAATCCTGGAGGCATGTGCTAATGTGCTGACTTTGCTTTTCTTTCTTAAGAGAGAGAATCAATTTTATTTTATTTTTTCCATCTGGCCTTTGTTTCTCCAGTCCTCAGTCATGTATGTGGTGCTGGGGTTTAAACCTGGGTCCTTGTGCATGCCTGACAAGCGTCATAACTGCTGAACCACTGCTCTAGCCCCCTGTTTTCTTTTTATACTTTTTTATATTGTGTGAAATATTTTTTTAAAGAGAGAATCACTTTTATTTGTTTTTTCATCTGGCCTTCTTTCTCTGACATTTAGTTGTGTACGTGGTGCTGGGGTTTGAACCCAGCTCCTTGCACATGCCAGGCAAGCACTTTAACTGCTCAGCCCCTGCTCCAGACCCTATCTGAAATATTTTTAATGCATAAGTACTACTTTATCAGAAAAAAGAAACAGTGTCTTCATTTCAAAACACACATATTGCCCCCAGCAGCTGTGTTACATAGAAACAAACACCCTCATACAAGAAAAAACAACCCTTATTCAAATGATCCCACTATTACACAGATGCTGGTCCATTTAGTGCCTTTTCTCTTTGTGAACAGAATTTTTTTTTATTTATTCGCCAAGTGACTTTCAGTGTTCATTGCCATAAAGGTTTACTTTAGCTTACAGAATGAAGAGTTTGATTTGGGATGCTGTCCAAACCTAGTGTGTTTCTACTTGTACTTCCTTAGTTTGTGCTGGGACCAGATAAAAGACCTAATGTAAATAGTCCAGCCAATGAGAGTCCAAAGAAGAAAATCCATATGGGGTTCATAGTCATCTCAAGCAAGTGGTGAGGACCTGAGGCTCCCAGCAACGTGCTGTATCTCTTCCTTCGGAGGTCTGAGGTTGAGATTTTGTTTGCTTGGTACTGGGCATCCATTCCAGGACCTCATGCATGCTAGGCAAGCTCTCTACCACTGAGGGCATCCCCAGCGCTCTAAGGTGGAAGGGTTGCATTTTGTGCATTTCTCTAAGTTAGAGAGCACCTACCTGGGCACCACAGTAATGCCACAGGAACTGGCATGGCAATTCCCCTGCACTCCCCAAGCTCCATCCATTACTCCATATATTTCAGCTTTGCATATTCTGTTTACAGAATGGGAGGTACAGAATCATATTCCTTCTGGAACTATAATAAAGGCCTTAATCGAAGGTGGAGAAAATGGGCCTTGGATGACATTTATGAGAGGAGAGATAGCAGCAGAGGATTTTTTACGAGAATTTGGGAGGCACTGCTCGGAAATAGTAAGTGGTAAATATACCTGCATTTCTATTGTATTGTTTTATCAACAATCATTCATAACTTGATTAAGCTAAAAATAAAGTGAAAACCTAATAACCCATTATATGTTTTTAAGCTATTTATTCTTTCTGTGAGTACTCAATTTTAATTTCACATATGAATAAGTAAAAATATTCTTTACTGTAAACCCTCCAGCAGATTTTGAAACAGGAACCATCCACATAGTAGCTTTGATCCAAAAGTTTATTAGAACAGTAATAATATTGACCATTTTCTACAAGCTGCGCAGTGTTCTAAACTTTTTATTTACCTGAACTTATGTAGCTTTCACAGTAGTTCTACTAAACCGGGCACAGTTGTGCACATGCATAATCCCGGCTGCTTCGGAGGTTAAGACAGGAGACTCACACATTCAAGGGCAGTCTAGGCACATTAGCAAGGCTCTCAGAAGCTTAGCAAGACCTTGTCTCAAAATTAAAAAATGAAAAGGGCTGGGGATATGTCAGTGGCTAAGCATCCCTGGGTTCAAACCCCAGTGCCAAAAAAAAAAAAAGCTCTACTAAAATATGATGGGACATTTCTGTGGTTGGATGGTGGTGAGGGCTATACAACGTTGCAGCTGCAGTTCATACCCTGAGCTGTAGACTTCAATGTGGTTACAATGGGAAATTTTGTTACATATATTTTCCACAATTAAAACATATATTATGTGTGTAAAGACTAAACTTTGAAAGCATTATGCTCAGTAAAAGAAGCTAGTCAAAAAATAAAATGACATGTTGCTTGATTCCATTCATATGAGATGCCCAGGGGCTGGAGCGGTGGCTCAGCGGTTTCAGCGCTTGCCTGGCAAGCACGAGGACCCGGGTTCAAACCCCAGCACCATGTACACGGCTAAGTGTTGGAGCAACTAAGGCCATGTGAAAAACTCAATAAAGTTGTTTCTCTCTTTCTCTGTCTCTCTCACTGTCCCTCTCTCTTTAAAATAAATAAATAAATAAATAAATAAATAAATATAAAAGAGATGCCCAGAATATTCCAAGCTATAGATAGAGAATGCAGATTAGAGGTTTTCCTAGGGTGTTGAGGGGAAATGAGGAGTGACTATTAAGAGGTCTGGGTTTCTTTTTAGGGTAATGAAAACGTTCTGCGTTGATTGTGATGGTTGTACAACTTTGTAATATTAAAAACCTTTGACTTGTGAATTCTAAATAGGCTAGTTAATTATACTTCAGTAAAGCTGTTAGATATGTATAATGTATATACACATTTAAATAAAATAGCAAACTGGCCTTTGTAGATTTTGAAACATTGAAAGGGTTTTCAAAATCCACACAGATTAAATTTTAAAAGAACAAACTTGACCAGAAACTAGAGTTCATAATGGTGATGCCATGAGTAATACAAAATCATTAAGTGCCTTCTGTAATCATTAAAATAAATTGCATCTAGCTGGTGTGGTGGTATGCTCCTGTAATCCCTGCAAGTCAAGAGACAGAGGCAGGAAGATTACAAGTTCAAGGCCAGACTTGGCAGCTTGGAGAGATCCTGACTCAGAAGAAACATTGAAAAGGGCTGGGAAAGTAGCTCAGTGGTAGAGGGCTCCTGGGTTCAATCCCCAGTACCGTAAATAAGTGAATAAATAAATGAGTAAATGAACGTTCACTTACAGCCAGGCACGTTGGCCTGTCCTTGTAGTTCCAGCTACTCCTACTCGAGAGGCTGAGGCAGAAGCATCTCCTCGAGCCCACTACCACCAACAGAAGCCCACATGTGGAATTTCACAGAGGAGCTGAGGGTGTTGATTCCTTTAGGCAGGAAGCAAATGGGCAGGGCTCTGACAACCAGTGGCAGTAGGAAGCCAGCATCAGTGTCTTGTCCTGGGTGGTGGGTGGTTCTCACACTTACTCCTGACTGCGGCTCTCCCCCTCCTCCTGTTCACAGTCACAGACCTCCGTGCCCGTGGACTCATTCTTCTCACTGCTGACCAGCGAGCAAGTGGCGAAGCAGTTCCCAGTGATGACTGAGGCCATCTCTCAAATCCGGTCAAAAGGCCTTCGGACTGCAGTCCTGAGCAATAATTTCCGTCTTCCTAATGGGAAAAGCTTTTTGCCCCTGGACCGGAAGCAGTTTGACGTGGTGAGCTTGAGGATTCAAACCAAGGGAAGCGTGGTTTCAACACACCTAACGTGGGTTGAAATGGGAGTTTTTTAAAAAGAGAGAATCAATTGTATTTATTTTTCCATCTGGCCTTTGTTTTTCTGACACTTAGTTGTGTATGTGGTGCTGGGGTTTGAACCCGGGTCCTCATGTATGCCAAGCAAACACTTTAACCACTGAGCAACTGCTCCAGTCCTGAAACGGGATTTTTAAAAAATATCCCTATGATCCAGGCTGGGGCAGGCTCAGCAGTAGAGCACTTGCCTGGCATACACGAGGATCTAGTTCAAACCCAGCACCACGTATACAACTGAGTGTCAGAAAAACAAAAGCCAGATGAAAAAATAAAATAAAAGTGGCTCTCTCACTCTTTTAAAAAATAATTATATCTATATATACTGTGCTCTGAGCAAGGCCAGATGTTTGTGGGATTTGAAGCCTCTGCCCTAGTGCCAGGCATGGTGTGGTGGTGCACACCTACCTGTAAATTACAATGATTTGGGAGGCTAAGGCAGGAGGATAACAAGTTTGAGGCCAGCCTGGGAAACTTAAGTGAGGCCCTAAGCAACTTAGTGAGACCCTGACTCAAAATATAAAGTTAAAAGGGGTAGGATATAACTCAGTGATATAGCACCCTTGGATTCAATCCTCAGTAGAAAAAAAAAAACAAACGATACTTCTACTTTAGTTATCGCTCTTGCTTTCTGGTATTGGAACCTTAGGCTAACCTTAACTCAAACATTTATGCTCACCCTCACATTTTATTTTTATTATTTTTTTGAAGAAAGAGAGGGACAATGGGAGAGAGAATCAAATTTATTTAGTTTTTCATGCAGCTTTCGTTGCTCCAAACACTTCATTGTAGACTTGGTGCTGGGGTTTGAACCCGCGTCCTCACATATGCGAGGCAAGAGCTGTAACTGCTTAGCCACCACTGTAGCCCCTATTTTTATTATTATTATTTGGTACTAGGGATTGAACCCAGGGATGCTTAACCACTGAGTCATAGTCCCAGCCCTTTTTTTTTTTTTTATTTGGGATAGGGTCTCACTAAATTACTTAGGACCTGGTGAAGTTGTTGAGGCTGGCTTTGAGCTTGTGATCTTCCTACCTCAGCTTTCCCAGTCACTGGGATTACAGGTGTGTGACACTGTGTCCAGCCTACTTACCCTCACATTTTAATGGGTCCTTTGACCTCTTTTCTTTAAAGACCAACTATATTTTCCTTTATTTTTGTGATTTCAATTCCTAGACTAGTCCAGTCCAGTAAAACTTCATTGACTTCCCTGGCATGATTTACTCCCCTACTAAATTGCGTGTGATTTGCTCCATGTGTGCATCCCAGCCTTTTATGCTCATGATGTGATTTTGACATGTTTAGCTATATTTGGGTATTATTTTTTCTTTTTCTTTTCTTTCTTTCTTTCTTTTTCCCCCAGAGAATTGAAGCCAGAGACTATGTCTGCTGGGCAGGTGTTGTACTACTGAGCTACATCCCCAGCTGTTTAATTTAATTTAATTTTGAGAAAGAGAGTTAATTTTATTTTTTCATCTGGTTTTTGTTTTTCCTCCACTTCGTTGTGTAAGTGATGCTGGGAATCGAACCTGGGTCCTTGCGAACTCCAGGCAAGCACTCTACTACTTAGCCACCACTCCAGCTGCAACCCCCCATCTCTTTTTTAATTTTTATTTTGTGGCAGGGTCTTGATAAGTTGTCTGGGCTGGCTTCAACCTGTGATTCTCCTGCCTTAGCCTCCCTAGTAGTTGGGGTGAGAGGCATGTGCCACCTTGTGCCTGGCTGTGTCTGTGTACTCTTTAAACACCTCTTTGTGTCTTATAACCGAAAGCAGTGGTAACTACCTGTAGAAACTCCAGAGCTCAGAGTGGCAGTAATGCTCTCAGGGCCTGCGAGTCATGATGGATCAGGAAGACCCTTCCCTCTGGCCCATTTTCCATGGATAGCCCATGGCAGTGCCTATGGGAAACATCTCCTCAAATGTGGGGACAATCATGGCAGACTCTAGAACACACTGGAGGAAATTTCTCTGATAATTTGAGTATTGTACATTTTATTAGCAGAGCCATTTCTGTTTCTTGCCATTCTTGGAAGAGGTATTTGGGTTTGACTTTAGAAAGTGGCGTGATCCCTGCCTCCTAGTCCTAAATCTATCTATTCCTCTGTGTATTTGTGCCTTTCGTTGGACCAGTGAAATTAAAGGTTTTTAACTCTCTACTCATCAGCACGGATGGCAGTTTGTAAAGACACAGCTCCCTTTTCCTGGAAATAGTTGTTGGATGGGTCTGGGTGGGACCTGAGCATGTTTACGAAAAACTCCACAGGTGATTCTGCTGTGCTGCTGGGGTGAGGACCCCTGAGATGCAGTGAGGGACTTTGAATTCTGTTCATAATTCTCTCCTATCACATGGTCTCCAATACTTTTGGTGAAGTGTCCTTTTGCAGGTCTGGAGCAGTTGGAGCGCTTGCCTGGCATGAGCACGGACCTGGGTTTTAACCCCAGCACCACATACACAACTAGGTGTCAGAGAAGCAAAGACCAGATGAGAAAAATAAATAAAATTGATTTTCTCTTTCTCTCTTTCACTCTCCCTTTCTCTTTACAAGAAAAGAAAGAAAGAAAGAAAGGAAAACAAATATCCTTTTGGTGAAATCATGAAATGCTCTGTGTAATCATGAATGCGACATTAGCAAGCGCTTTGTAATTTTGGAACCCACTGAGGTTTCATGGTAACTGTTAAGATAGGTAAGATGGCATGATTATTTCCATTTTGCTGATGATGAAACTGGGGCCATTTGGTTGTATAAGACCAGTGTCTGAGGAACTTTGGTTTCCTGTTTTATAACCCAGTTTATAACCCAGAATTTTATCAGCCACTTACCAAGGCAATGTCATTTTCATATCATAACACTCTTAAGTTACTTGTTTTTTTAAAAAAAATTTATTTTCTTATTTTAAAAAAAAAGGTGAGAGAATCAATTTTATTTAGGTTTTTCATGTGACTTTAGTTGCTTCAACACTTTGTTGTGTACGTGGTGCTGGGGTTTGAAGGAGGACATGGTTTGAACCCATGTCCTCCCTCATACCAGGCAACCTCCGTTATCGCTGAGCCACTGCTCCAGCCCCTTTTTAAATTTTTTTAAAGAAAGAGTGTTAATTTTATTTTTTCATCTGGTTTTTATTTTTTCTCCACTCAGTTGTACACGTGGTGCTGGGGATCAAACTGAGGTCCTCAGGCATGCCGGGCAAGTGTGCCATTGCTGAGCAACCACTCCAGCCCCAAGTTACTTGCTTTAATGAATCTCAGTTGTCTCCCTTCTTCTCTTTCTCCCCTAAAATTTGCCAGTGTGTTTGTGGGAGCTGCACCTTTAGGGCCACTCCTCTCTCCTTCTGCCCATCCCTCAGGTGGTGGAATCCTGCCTAGAGGGTATCTGTAAGCCAGACCCCAGGATATACCAGCTCTGCTTGGAACGGCTCGGCCTGCAGCCCTCTGAGTCAATCTTTCTTGATGATCTGGGACCAAATCTAAAAGCAGCTGCCAGCCTTGGTATTCATACCATTAAGGTAAGCATCATCATTTTTTGAACCCCCTACCACACACTAAGAATTAGTACAAGCAGGGGCTGGAGCAGTGACTCAGTGGTTACTGCGCTTACCTGGCATGCGTGAGGATGCAGGTTCAAACCCCAGTGCCGTGTACGCAACGAAGTGTCCGAGAAACAAAGGCCAGATGAAAAACTAAATAAAATTGTTTCTTTCTCTCTCTCTTTCACTGTCCCTCTCTCTATTTTTTGTTTTAAAGAGAGAGGGAGAGAGAGAAAGAAAGAAGGAGCTTTATTTCTCCATCTGGCCCTTGTTTCTCCAGCCTTTAGTTGTGTATGTGGAGTTGGGGTTCAAACCTGGGTCCTTGCACATACCAGGCAACGACTCTAACCGCTGAGCCACCACTCCAACCCCCCTCTCTCTCTTAAAAAAAAAAGAATTAGTGCAGGCATTTTATGGCACATGTTCACATGTGTAGTTGTAGATTTCCATAGTGGTTTTCCGCATGGTCCATGGTCACCTCTTTATATAACCTGTGTGGCTATCTGCTTATATTGTCAGCGGGGAGCAAGACAAACATGCACAAAGAAGACAGTTTGAGATGTACGGAGCAAGCTAGGTCATCTGAAGTGGTGCTCAGAGGGCCTAAGTGATCCTTTCTAAGTGTGGAGCTGCCAGCTGCCGAGTCTCCCCAGGTCACGGCTGGGCAGCATGAAAGCCACGTGGGGTGGGGGCAGACCAGCTTTCTACGCTTGGATTTTCATTATGAAGCTTATGGGCCCACAGGGACACAGCAGACACTGCAGTCTCAGCCTTCTGTTCTCTTGGAACAGTATTCTATGAACTCAACTAGCACTCTTCTGTGCAGGCAGAAAGTTCAAGGTTCAGCTGGATGTGGTGGTGCATGCCTATAATCCCAGAGACTCGCGAGGCAGAGGCAGCAGGGTTGCAAGTTCAAGGCCAGCCTCAGCAACTTAGTGAGACCCTGCATCAAAGCAAAAAATTTTAAAAAGGCCTGCGGGTTTAGCGCAATGGTAGAGCACCTTGAGTTCAATTTCCAACCACAAAAGGGAAGAAAATGGAAAAAAAAAAAACACCTAAAAACAAAAAAGTTCAAAGTGGTTAGGATTTAAATGAAAGAGGAGACTCATTTTGCTTCCTTGTTAGCTGAATGTCCTGGCTCCAAAGCCCTTCCTCAGAGAACAAACCCCTTGGATATTTCCCCCTAAAGAGTGGCCCTTACAGAGGGTCAGAGAGGAAGGCAGGGTTGACGGTGGCACACAGTGGGTATTCTTTCTGAAACCAGGTTAATGACCCAGAGGCTGCGGTGAGGGAACTGGAAACTCTCCTGGGTTTTACGTTGCGAGTGGGTGTTCCCTCCACTCGTCCTGTGAGGAAGACCATGGAAATTCCAAAAGATGCCTTGGAGAAGTACCTCAAGGGCTTTCTTGGGACCCAGTCCACAGGTATGGAAAGTTACTCTCTCCAAGACTGGGCTTTCTGTCTGCTTCTCACTTTTCAAACCTTGATGGAGTATGCCAGCAACAAAGCAGCGTGCTGAGGACGGCAGCCAAGTGGTCCGGGGTCGTTCTTTAGAGGGGATATGCGAAGGGTTAGTTCTCTGAGGGTTACTTAGGTTGGCCTGAGTGCTCCTTTCAGTTTTGCTTGGGTTAAAGCTTTGACCTACTTTTTTTTTTTTTTTTTTTAAGAGAGAGAGGGACAGTGAGAGAGAATCAATGTTATTTAGCTTTCGTGTGGCTTTTGTTGCTCCGACACTTCATTGTGTACTTGGTGCTGGGGTTCGAACTCGCATCCTCTCATAGGCACAGTGGTTACGCTGTAACCACTGAGCCACCGCTCCAGCCTCCTTGACCTCCTTTTGTACAGATCCATGGAAGTGCATTTGCACCCTTGTCATGCACCTGAGTTTCACGTGGCAGCACTGGCCAGCAAGGAGCTGGGAGCGTGGCAACGGAACATGGTGACCGCAGTTGGTGGAGAAGGGTGTTAGTGTTGCCAAGTTTTTTTGAAGCAACAGCCTGTTTTGCGAAGGTGACTTAAAAGTTGCATGATTTGAAAAAGCGACAAGTTGGCTCCACCTCTTCAAAGGCCTGTCTCTCGTTCTTCTCATTTCACCTTCAGAAAAACAGGAGCCTCTGCCGGGGTGGGATAGCGACCAAATTATCTTATTGTTGTGTGCATGTATGAATGTGTGGCAACAAATCCCATCGTAATGTACAGCTACAGTGCACCAATACAAAAATGTGGGGAAAAGAAAGAAAAACAGAAGCCTCCTGCGTGGGCTTTTGAAGAAATTTCCATCTGGTGATAAATTTTGCCTCGCCCACTTGATCCCCAGAGAAAGGCTTTCGTTTCTGGAGTTCCGCGTTATGTGTTCCAGCAAGTTGGATTCTGAATAGTGCTTCCACAGTGCTAAAAGGCCTGTTGCCCAGGCCAGCTAACTCAGCCTGACCCCCATTCTTGCCTGCCCTCCTGACCGAGTAAAGGAATCTGCATCCACAGTTCCATCTTGCTGAGCTGGGTTAACTAAGTTCCTGTCTGCCTGGAGCCTGCAGAAGAGCCACGTAACTCAGCATGGTGGGGTGGAGAAGTGCATCTCCTGAAAGCCGCTTTGGCTCAAGGTGAAGGTCTCTGCCCAGCTCCTTTCACCTGTCGTGTCGGAGTCAGGCTGGGTTTGGCCAAGTACAGACAAGGGACGCGCAAGGACACTTCCTCCACAGGCTGAAAGCATTCCATTTGCCAGATGGGTTGTCATGACTGTGCTTGTGGTTGATAAACAGAACCCAAGAGCTTTGTTCACGAGGCAGGAGTTGGCAAGGAGGAGAGAATCGGACACCCATACAAAGTGAGAAAATGATTGTGGTGTCAAGCGAGTGGCCTTTGCCACACTGTAGTGGCCTGTGATTCTGGAATTTGCTAGTGGGGCAAACCAGGGGCTGAGTGCCTGTGACACCCAGGGAGGAGGTGCTTTTTTTGTCCTGCATCCCAGAGAGGGAATATTGTAGATCCCAAATTCAGAGGTCATTAGAGAGAAGAAATATCTGAGCCAGGCACAATGGCACACACCTGCAATCCCAGTGGCTCGGGAGGCTGGGGCAGGAGAATTATGATTTTTTTATTTGTTCGACATAGTCTTACATATTGGAGGGAATCATTACATATTCAGGCATACATGGATATTGACTAAATATAATAAGGCTGATCCTAGTGCAGGATCTCCCCCTTCAACCATTCCCCAATCTTGTGTCTCCTCTGTAATATCCCCATGCTATAATTGGAAATGAGCCTATTCATGTACATTGATTTTTTTTTAAAAAAGAGAGAGGGACAGTGAGAGAGAGAGAAAGACAGAATCAATTTTTTATTTAGTTTTTCATGGACTTTCGTTGCTCAGACACTTCATTGTGTACGTGGTGCTGGAGTTTGAACCTGCATACTCGCGCATGCAAGTCAAGCGCTGTAACCACAGAGCCACCGATCCAGCCCCCATGTACATTGATTTTTTAAATTTCTGAGTTTCTCTGTCTGCCTGTATGTAGTTAGCCTTCTCATGGGAATAGTGTTCTCAGTTGTATTGATCATTCCCCTTATCCCTGCCTCCCTCCCTTCTCCCTCAACTTTATAGTTATGGTTTCCCCAGCTTATATGAAATTTCAACTTTGGTGGCTTTATTAATTAAAGTTAGCTAACTTTCAGCCTGTCTTAGGTTTTACTCTAGCTTCCACATATCAGAGAAAACATTGGACTCTAAAGTCTGATTTTGGGATATTTCACTAAGCATGATTTTTTCCCATTTCCGTCCATTTAGCTGCAAATGCCATGATATTGTTCTAATAGCAGAGTAGAACTCCATTGTGTATGTATGTATATATGTGTGTGTGTGTGTGTGTGTGTGCATATACATAGATATAAATATATCTATATCTATAAATCAAGTTTTTTAATCCTTTCATCCAGCGAGGGGCATCTGGGTTGGTTACATAGTTTAACTATTGTAAATTGAGCTGCTGTAAACATTTATATAGCTGTGTCTCTGTAATATGCCAAGAGAATCCCGATTTTAAGGCCAGTCTCAGCAACTTAGTGAGACCTAAGCAATTTAGTGAGACCCTGTCTCAAAAAAAAAAAAAAAAAAAAAAAGGGCTGGGGATGTAGCTCAGTAATAAAGAGCTTTACATCCCCAGCCTTTCCTTTTTTTCAAAAAGTAAAGGTCCAATCCCCGGTACCAAAAAAATAAAATAAATAAAAATAAAAATAAAAAGAGAAAAAGAGCGGATAGATAGATCTGTCCAGATAGGTCTGGGCTCCAGATCCAGTTCGAATATTCTGTGTTCTAATTTGCAGGCCCATTGGAACTCCTTCAGTTTGATCATGGGCAATCAAATCCAACTTACTACATCAGGCTGGGCAATCATCAGCTCGTCCTGAGGAAAAAGCCCCCAGGGACGCTCCTTCCATCTGCCCATGCGATTGAGAGGGAGTTCAGGTAAATTCTGGGGGCAGGGTGGATGGGGGGGGCACACCCTGGTTTGCTCCTAGCGCAAGTTCAGCCTGAAGACAGCAGGGAGCCTCCGTAAGCGAGCCCTGAGGCATGCACAACTGCTGTCACAAATCTCCGCCCTATCTCAGGACAAGACCATGCAGTCTAATTCTGTTTGGAGGTGGGGCCTCGCTGTGTTGCCCTGGTGGTCTTGAGTCCTGGCCTAAAGCGTTCCTCCAACGTCAGCCTCCTGAGTACCTTCTTTGATTTAGAAATTCGTCTTATCTTTTCTATACCCAAATCTGTAGGAGGCTACAGTTTTTTAAAACCTCTGGAAGAAAAAAGGCAGCATCAGGATACTTTTCAGTTTTGCCCTTTTGTTTTTTCTGTGGTGCTGGCATTAGAACCCAGGGCTTTGTGCATACTAGGCAAACTCTCTGCTTTCCAGTCCTGTCATGAGGGTGTGGTTTTATTTTATTTTATTTATTTATTTTTGGTGCTGAAGATTTAATCAAGGGGTGTTTTCTTATTGAGATACATCTCCAGCCCCCCTTTTGTTTTATTTAATTTTTGATTTTGATACAAAGTCTTAAAGTTGCTTCAGGCCTCACTAAGTTCCTTAGGGTCTACTGAGTTGCTGAGGCTGAAATTGAACTTGTGAGTCTCCTGTATAGCTTCTTGGGTCATTGGGATTACAGGCATGTGCCACAGTGCCTACTTTAAGAATTTTTTTTTTTTTTTTTAAGAGAGAGGGACAGTGAGAGAGAGAAAGAGAGAATCAATTTTATTAAGTTTTTCATGTGGCCTTCATTCCTCTGACACTTCATTGTGTATGTGGTGCTGGGGTTCGAACCTGGGTCCTTGTGCACACCAGGCAAGTGCTGCAACCACTGAGCCACTGCTCTAGCCCTATCTTAAGGATTTTTAAGTGAAGGTTGAAATCTTTAAGACCTTTAGTTTTGGGGGTTTTGTTTCTTATTTTGTTGTTGTTGCTGTTTGGTATCAGGGATTGAACCCAAGAGTGCTTAACAAATGAGTTATATCCCAGGCTTTTTGAAATTTTTATTTTGAAATAGGGTCTTGCTAAATTCCTTAGAGTTTTGCTAAGTTCCTGAGGCTGCCTTTGAACTTGTGATCCTTCTGCCTCAGCTTCCCAAGCCACTGGAATTTCAGATGTACGCCACTGCATCAGGCAAGACCTTTAGTTTTAAAATCAATACATTGCTGGTAGCAGTGGCACATACTATAAAAAAAATCCCAGCAACTCAGGAGGCTGAGGCAGGAGGATCACAAGTTCAAAGCCAGCCCTCAGCTATTTATCAAGGCCCTAAGCAACTCAGAGACTCTATCTCAAAATTAAAAATTAAAAGAGCTGGGGACATAGGTTAGTGGTTAAGCACCCCTGGCTTTAATCCCTGGTACCAAATAAATAAATAAAAACAAAATCAATACATTAAGGTAAGTGTGATGGTACATGCCTATAAGTAATATCAGTTACTTGGGAGACTGAGGCAGGAGGACCACAAGATCAAGGTCAGACTCTGCAAGTTAATGAGACCTTGTGTCAAAATAAAAAGGTCCAGAAATGTGGCTCAGTGGTAGAGCGCCCTGGGTTCAATCCCTAGTACCCAAAAGTTAATATGTTAATGTGACTATAGGCAGAACAAGTGTTGCCAGGAGTCGGTGACCATCAGAGCTAGATGATGGGTACCTGGGGATTCATTATACAAATTCCTCTACTTTTTTTTTTCCTGCACTGGATATTGAACCCCAGGGGTGCTTTACCACTTAACTACATCCTTTTTTGTTTGTTTGTTTGTTTGTTAAGTCGCCGAGGCTGGCCTTGAACTTGCAGTTCTCCTGTCAGCCTCCCAAGTTGCTGAGATTACAGCCACTGTGCCCAGCCAAAGCACTCTACTTTTGTATGTGTTTGAAAATTTCTATTATAAAATGTTTAACAGAATAAAGATATTACAATAAAATAGAATGTTTTGTTTTGCTAAGAGGAAAATTTAAACATAAAATGTTGAAAAAAATCTAGCTCCAGATCTTTAGAGAATGAGTACAAAGCCACCAATGGGCTCTGAAGGGAGGCTCTCTTGGAAGGTTCCCTTCCTCCTCTCCTTCCTTCTCTAGAGCAGCCTATTCTGTTCTACAGAAGGAGGGTTCCAGAGTCATAAAGGAGAATGTAATATCAGCTCTTGGCGCTGTTTCCTCCTTCTAGTTATTTTCCATCTTTCCTCTTGGCTTTTGGGTTCCTAGAATCTGACTTGTTCAAGTGTTGCAAGACCTCCGACTAATGATTATGAAGCCTTGGGGTTCCTCAAAGGAGAAAAGCTGTTGCTATTTCTGATCATTTGTATAGATGTACCCATGTACTATCAGATGTGTGGTGGTACACAGACCCCAAAACTAAAACCACTACTCTCTTTCCAATGCATCCTGTTTGTGAACTTTCTCTACCCATTCCCAGAGGTACCTGGGAACTTCGGAGTTCTAGACTGACATTCAAATTATCCAGGCCATGCATGGAATTTCCATTGTATTAAATATAAACTGCAGGGCTGGCGTAGTGGCTCAGCAATTATGGCACTTGCCTGGCATGCATGAAGCCCCAGGTTCGAACCCCAGCACCACATACACAACAAAGTGTAGGAGCAACAAAAGCCACATGAAAAACTAAATAAAATTGATTCTCTTGAGGCTGGAGCAGTGGCTTTGTGGTTACGCCGCTTGCCCAGCATGCGCAAGTATGCAGGTTCAAACCCCAGCACCACGAACACAACAAAGTTTTGGACACCTGAAAAATTAAATAAAATTTATTCTCTCTTACTGTCCCTCTTTCTTAAAAAATATTGATTCTCTCTCACTGTCCCTCTCTCTAAAAAAAAAACTGCATTTGAAGATGAAACAATACAGTATCTGCTTATAAAATGCCAAATACAGATTTGAACTATTCTGCAAAATAATATGACACAATTTATTAAAAGCCTCAGAGTATTCATAGTAATAATTTCAATTCTTGGTACCTAAATGACTAATTCTAAATAGGAAAACAATCTTTATGTGGTAATATCCTCACCACAGTGTTATTTACAATAATAAAAATTTGGAAACACTCTCAGGGTACAATAATCAGGAAATGGTCATGTACACCTTGGTATATCTACTTGCTTCTACAACAATAGTAGGAGTAGCTAACATTTGCTGAATGTTTAGTACTTACCAGGCACCGTAAGCAATGCTTGGAGTGTGTTAACTTAAAGCATTCTCACACACTGATGTGTTGCTCTGATGATCCACATTTTATAGCTGAGGAAAGTGAGACTGATCAGCATAGCTAGGGACACACCCTAGGAAAGGAGTGGTGGAGTGAGCTTCATAGCCAGGTGGTGGTATTCACAGCCCATTTTATTTTTATTTTTAAGAGAGAGGGACAGTGCAAGAGAGAGGAAGAGAGAATCAATTTTTATTAGTTTTTCATATGGGTTTCGTTGCTCTGACACTGTTATATACATGTTGCTGGGGTTTGAACCCATGTCCTTGCACATGCCAGGCAAACACTGTAATCTCTAAGCCACTGCTCCAACCCCACAGTTCAATTTTTTAAAAAAAATATTTTTGAAAGAGAGAGAGAGGGACAGTGAGAGAGAAAGAGAGAATCAATTTTTGCATGTGGCTTTTGTTGCTCCAACACTTAGTTGTGTACGTGGTGCTAGGGTTTGAACCCTTGCACTCATGCATACTGGGCAAGCGCCATAACCACTGAGACACTGCTCCAGCCCCCTTTTAAAAAATTTTTATGTATTATTAATTTATGTAGTTGTGGTATTGGGGATTGAACTCAGAGGTACTTTACCACTGAGCCACATCTCCAGTCCTTTTCTTTTCTTTTATTTTAAGAAAGAGGGGACAGAGAGCGAGAACACGCGAAAGAGAAGCAATTTTTATTTAGTTTTTCATTTGACTTTCATTCCTTGGACACCTTGTTGCATATGTGGTGCTGGAGTTTGAACTCGTGTACTTGCACGTGCCAGGCAAGAGCCATAACCACGGAGTCACTGCTCCAGCCCAAAGTTCTTTTCTTTTTATTTTGAGACAGGGTCTCATTGAGTTGCTGAGAGTCTCACTAAGTTGCTAAGGCTGATCTTGAACTTGCGATCCTCCTGCCTCCCTAATAGCTGGGATTATAGGCATGTGCCATTCACACCTGGCTCCATACTATTAATGATATGCTATTATTGTGCCCGATTAAATATGCTTATGATAATAAAAATGTATATGGCAAAATGTTAACAGAATAAAGATAGATACAAGCTATATGTATATTTTAAAAAAGATGTGTACAGGAATAATATACTGCAAATGAACACTCCAAAATATTAAGCATGGTCATGTTTGGGTAGTCCATTAGTGCTGTTCTTCTGTTGCACATGACAGGAACCCACATAGCCTCACTTAAGCGTTAAAAAATATGTATGTAGGGAGAAGGATATAGTAAAATGTTTAAATCTCTCAGGCCTGGCTGGATCCAAGGCTCAGATAATGGCACCAGGACCCATGCATTGTCCCTGTCTCTCCATCTCTGTTTCTTCTTTTCTTGATAACCGCAGTGTATGTTCTAGCATATCTCCTGAAATTGAGCATTGGCCCATTTTGGGTCTTAGGTCTGTCCCTGAACTGTTCTGTGACCAGCCGATGCATTGACCAGACTGGTCATATCTTGGTCTTGTGTCCATCCATAGAACCATGTGGACTGAGAATGGGGAGGGCTTTTCCCAAAGGAAAGGCTATCAGAACACAAAAGGTGACAGGGTCTCCGGAAAGCAGTAGCGATAGGCACTTGGTGGTAAGACTATGGGTGATTATTTTTCTTTTAAAATTAATTTTTTTTCTTCCTTATAGTTTACAGAATTCACCAGTAGAACCTTTTGGGCTAGGTGTTTTGGAGAAGGTTTTTGAATATGAATTCAACGTAATAAATATAGAGCTATTCAGATACCTTATTTTATCTTTTTCTTTTTAGTTTTGTTGTTATAATTTTTGAGGAATTTCTTCATTTCATCCAAGATGTCAAATTTATTACTCATGTTGGGTTTGGTGGCACATGCCTGTAATCCTAGCAGCTCAAGAGGCTGAGGAAGGAGTATCACAAGTTCAAAGCCAACCTCAGCAACTACAAGGACCTAAGCAACTTAGCAAGACCCTGACTCTAAATATTAAAAAAAAAGCCTGGGGATGTGGCTCAGTTGTCAAGTGCCCCTGGGTTCAATCCCTGGTACCAAAAAAAAAAAAATGTTGCTCATAATGTTCCCTTATTATCCTTTTAGTATGTATAGGATCTGTAGTGATATCCCCTCTTTATTATTCCTGATACTGATCAGTAATTTGTATTCTCTCTCTCAGTCTAACTAGATAGCTATCAATGGCTTGTTAATTTTTTTTAAAGAGAGAGGGACAGTGAGAGAGAGCGAGAGAGAGACAGAGCAAGAGAGAATCAGTTTTATTTAGTTTTTGATATGGCTTTTGTTGCTCCTAGACCTTGCTGTGTACGTGGTGCTGGGGTCTGAACCTGGGTCCTCATGCATGCCAGGCAAACACCGTTACCGTTGAGCCACCGCTACAGCCCCTGGTTTGGTTAATTTTTTTAGTTATTTCTTTTCTATTCCATTTTATTTCTATTCTTTATTCCTTTACAGCTACTTTGGGTTTTTGTTTACCTTCTTAGAGGTATTATCTTAGATCATTTATTTAAAATATTCCTTTTCTGGGCTGGAGCAGTGGCTCAGCAGTTTCGGTGCTTGCCTGGCGAGCATGAGGACCCGAGTTCAAACCCCAGCACCACGTACACAACTAAGTGTTGGGGCAACGAAGGCCACGTGAAAAACTAAATAAAATTGATTCTCTCTTTCTGTCTCTCTCGCTGTCCCTCGCTCTTTAAAAAAATAAAATAAATAAAAATAAAATAAAGTATTCGTTTTCTAATATAAGCATTTAAAGTTATTTCTAAGTACTTCTTTAGCTACATTTTACAAATTTGACTTCTTGTTATTATTTGAAATATTTTCTGATGTCCCTCATGATTTCTTCTGTGACCTATAGGTTCTTTGGTTCTATACAAATGTGTGTAGCAGCTTCACAATATTTGTTTTTTTCTAGATATCACATATCAAGTTCTAATTTTATTCCACTGAAGTGTGAGAAATACTCTGTAAGATTTCACTGTTTGTTGGAACTTACTGCAGTTGGTGACCGAATGTTCTAGAGATGCCAGTCAGGCCAAGTTTGTCTATGCCTGTGGATAAATCTGTCCTCGGCTCTGGCTGCTGTCAGGGATGTTAAATCCCAGCTGTGTGGGTTTATCCGTCTTTCTCGCAGTTCCAGTCATTTTCACTCCCTGTGTTTGAAGCTCTGATGTCAGGCACACATGCACATAGAGTGTAATGCTGTCCCCATGCACTGTTCTGGAATGTTCCTCCTAGTCTCTGGTGATTCTTGTCTTAAAGTCGCCTTGGTGTGATGCTGAAGGGCGCTGGCTTCCATGTGTTTACCCATTGACTGTACTTGCCTTTCACCCTTTTAGTTCCAATCTGCCTCTTTTGTATTTGAAGCATGTCTTTTGCAGACCTCAGATAGTTAGCTCATGCTTTTCTATGCAGCCTGACAACTTGTTTTTTTTATTGCAGTGTTTAACCTATCAAATGTAAGGTAATTACTGATAATTTGATTTGATTTAGGCCTGCAGTTTTACCGTTTGGTTTCTGTTCGTTCCACCTGTTTTTTTTTTTTTCCAAAGAAATCTTTTTTTTTTCCCTAAGAGAAAGGGATAGTGAGAGAGAAAGAGGAAGAGAGAACCAGTTTTTATTCAGTTTTTCTCGTGGGTTTCGTTGCTCCAACACTTCATTGTGTGTGTGGTGCTGGGGTTTGAACCGGCATACTAGCGCATGCCAGGCAAGCGCCGTAACCACCGAGCCACCGCTCCAGCCCCTCCCTGTTTGTTTTGTTGTTGTCATTTGTTCTTATCTGCTATCTACTTTTGGGTCATTTGGATATTTTTTAGAGTTCCATTTTAGTGTGTGCTTGTGTATTTTTTTAATGGTGCTGGGATGGAACGCAGGACCTCAAACAGGCTAGGCTCTACCACTGAACACTATCCCATCCCCAATGTGCTGTTTCTTTCTTTTTCTTTTTTTTTTTTAAAGAGAGAGAGGGAAGAGGAGAGTGAAAGAGAGAATCAATTTTTATTTATTTTTCATCTGGCCTTTGTTTCTCCAACACTTAGTTGTGCATGTGGTGCTGGGGTTTGAACCCAGGTCCTCAAACGTGCCAGGCAAGCTCCTGAACTGCTGAGCCACTGCTCCAGCCCCTCTTTTTTTTAATTTTTTTTAAGAGAGGGACAGTGAAAGAGAGAGAAAGAGAGGATCAGTTTTTTTTTTTTCAATTTAGTTTTTCATGTGGCTCTCATTGCTCCCACACTTTGTTGTGTACGTGGTGCTGGGGTTCGACTCGTCCTCACGCAAGCCAGGCAGGTGCCGCAAGCAGTGAGCTACTGCTCCAACCCACCAATGTACTGTTTCTTAAATCAGAAAAGTAATTTCAAGAAAATTTCATCAGTGTAACCAGCAGTCATGCTCATTTTCATTTGTTCTGCAGGATAATGAAAGCCCTTGCAAATGCTGGCGTGCCTGTGCCCAGAGTTCTTGACCTCTGTGAAGACTCAAGGTAAAGTTCAAATGTGCAGAAGAGAAATCCCATTTATTAACTCAAATGCCAGTCTGTTGAAGACAGATAAAATTCGGGTCAGAGAGAAAAGAGGGTATACAGCAAACTCCCTCAGAAGTTCAGGTCTTTGTTATCCTGAAAGATAAAGACATGCCTGCTTTTATGGGAATTGGTAGGAAATTGCTTTTTTAGCTTTTAAAAAATACATATCCACCTAGTTTCATGTTGCTTGCTTTTATTAAATTTTCATTCTAGTCTTTCCAAACTGTTTAAAACTGGGCTGGAGCAGTGGCTCAGGGGTCACAGCACTTGCCTGGTAGGCATGGAGACATGGGTTCAAAGCCCAGTACCACATATATAATAAAGTGTTGGAGCAACGAAAGCCATGTGATAAACTAAATAAAATTAATTCTCTCTCTCTCTTACTGTCCCTTTCTTTGAAAAAAAAACAAAAACAAAAAAAACTTTCCCTTCCTTATGGCTTTTTCATACTTCACAAATAAAATTGGTTATTTTAAAAAACCATTTAAAACTGCTTTTTTTATTAGATGGATACAGAGATACAGTTGAGGGGGAAACATTATCAAATATTCAAGAACCAACGTATGTATACTTAGTTATGCAGGGCTAATGCCATATCATGGATGCCCAGCTTGGGTCCCCCCTGTTGCTGTTTCCCCCAGAAGAACTCCTGAGTTAAATGGATATCTCGTGGAGGACAGAGATCTCCTTCTGAGATGATTCTCCCATATTCCCACCCTCCAGTCTCCTAGGAGTTCTTCCTAAGCCCTCCCCCTATCCCCCACCCTACGCCTCCAAGTATCCTAGTCAGTCATTTCCCTATTGCATTGAGAATCATACAATTTGAAGTTATTGTTAGCTTAGCCGTCTAACATACTGCTTCTCCATGTATTCTAGCTTC
>PVKS010008264.1:44433-69192 GCA_004027875.1 Aplodontia rufa
TTAAGGAGAGAAGGAGAGAGTGAGAGAGAAAAAAAAGACAATCAGTTTTATTTATTTTTCCATCAGGCCTTTGTTTCACTGATACTTAGGTGTGTACATAGTGCTGGGGTTTGAACTCGGGTCCTTGCGCATGCCGGGCAGGTGCTCCAACTGCCAACAACTGCTGAGCCACCACTCGAGTCCCTGTAACCTGCTTTTTGAATCTCATTCTTTTTTCTCAACTTTTTTGTTATGAAAATTTTTAAAAATACACAAAATTTGAAAGGACAAAAAATAATGAGCACCTATTTATACTTCATGTAGATTAAAACATTGTTAACATTTTCAGACTTGATCTGTGTGTGTTTGTGTGGGTGTGCACACATAGGTATACATGTGTATGTACATGTATGTGCATTTATTTATTTATTTACATGTGGAATGGTTTTTTGCCTGAACCTTTCAAAGGAAGTTGCAGATAGTATGTATCTCTTAAGAATGGAGACAATTGGATCTGGATTGGTGGCTCAGCAGTTCCAGCACTTGCCTGGCATGCATGTGGATGCGGGTTCAGACCCCAGCACCATGTACACAATGAAGTGTCAGAGCAACGAAAGCCACATGAAAAAGTAAATAAAATTGATTCTCTCTTTCTCTTTCTCTCTCACTGTCGTACTTTCTCTTTAAAAAAAAAAAAAAGTATTTGGGAAAAAACTGCATCTATAGTGAGCATGTGCGGACTTTTTCTGGCCACTTATTTATTTATATTCATTTGGCTTTTGTCGCTCCGGCACTTTGCTGAACCTGCATTCCTGTGCATGTGAGGCAAGTGCTGAAACTGCTGAACTACCGCTCCAGCCTCTGCCAAACACTTTTTTAAATTTTTTTTAAAGAAGAGGGACAGTGAGAGAGAGAATCAGTTTTATTTGGTTTTTCATGTGGCTTTCGTTGCTTGACACTTTGTTGTGTATGTGGTGTTAGGGTTCGAACCCCTGTTCTCGCACATGCCAGACAAGCGCAGTAAACACTGAGCCACCGGTCCAGCCCCACCTCCCGAATACTTTTTTTTCTTTTTTTTTAAAGAGAGAGGGACAGTGAGAGAGACAGAGAAAGAGAGGAACAACTTTATTGAGTTTTTCACATGGCCTTAGTTGCTCCAACACTCAGTTGTGTACGTGGTGCTGGGGTTTGAACCCAGGTCCTCGTGCTTGCCAGGCAAGCGCCGAAACCACTGAGCTACCGCTCCAGCTCCCCTCCCGAATACTTTTGATCAGCAGTTGGTTGAATCCGTTTATGCAGAACCCATGGATGTAGAGCTAACTGTACTTTAATATTATTTAGTGTCTAGACCATGTTCAAATTTCCTCAGTTATCCCATGGATATCTTTTACGTAACAGTTTTTCAAACGAGAACAAGCATTGAAAATGATGGAATTTTCAAAAGTACTTTTTAGAGTAGTAACTGATTTTTAATAATGATTAGCAGATGGCTTAGGTGACATATCAGTGGGTTATTGCAATTCTGTCAGGCAGCATATGTGCCATTCAGACACCTAATAACAGTAAAAATAACATCAGTCACAAGAAGGAATATGTATTGACTCTCACTGGACCCAGACACCACACCCTTAGTTCTTAGTGTGTGTGCTCACTTAGTGTGTGGGATTGAACCCCGGGGACTCTACCACTGAGCTACACTCCCAGTCCTTTTTATTTTTATTTTGAGGCAGTTTCTCACTAAGTTGCTGAACCTGTCTTTGAACTTGCGATCCTTCCACCTCAGGCTCCTGAGTTGCTGAGATTACAGGCGTGTGCCACCACAGCAGGCCTTATAACTACCCTTTGAAGTGGGTGTTTGACAGATTAACAAGCAACAAAGCTCCAAGAGGTTTAGTAAGGCTCTCAGGGTTGTACCGTTAGTAAAGTGCAGAAGTGGGATTAAGGCTGGTTCTGTGTGACCTCAAAGCCCTCTCAGTCACGCTGCTTCATGTTATCACATTTAGGCCCATTCCAATGGCTTCTACAGATGGGCCAAAGAGAGCAGACAGCATGCTGGCTAAGAAGTATCAACCTGTGTGTGTGTGTGTAAAGAGTTACTTGCTAACACCTTGTACTTATGTGCAAAGGAAAAAGCAAGTGTCCAGGATGTCCAGCAATTTGGGTCCGAGCCCTGCCTCAGTACCCCACATCTCACGTGTGCACAGGAACTGTTAGAGCAGCACATTATGTGTTGGGTCCCTGAATCCCTGCGTGTCCCCCCAGTGTCATCGGCACTCCCTTCTATCTGATGGAGTACTGCCCAGGACTCGTCTACAAAGACCCCTCTCTGCCAGGCTTGGAGCCCAGCCAGCGGCAAGCCATATACACTGCCATGAACAGAGTCCTGTGCACAGTTCACAGCGTGGACCTGCAGGCTGCGGGCCTGGTCGACTACGGGAAGCAAGGTGAGCAGGAGCCCCGTGGCTCTGAACGGTTTGTTACCAGCCAAGTGTTTGCTAAACATAAGGAGGACTTCAAATTTTAGGTTCATCTTTGTTTGCAGTGCTGGGGGTGAAGCCCAGAGCCAGTGCGTGCTGGGCAAGTGTCGTGCCACTGAGCCGCATCCCCAGTGCTGCCACCCCGGCTCTGTTCCGTTTCTTATTTTGAGTCAGGGTCTCACTGAGTTACCCAGGCTGCCTCTCACTTGGGAGCTTCCTGAGTAGCTGGCATTGCAGGCATGTGCCACACACCCAGCACGTTCTCTTTCTGACCCATTTCCCTAATAGTCTGTTGACAGGGAGAGATATTTAAATGCCATTGTGCCAAGACGTTTCTTTTGTGTGTTTTGTTTTGGCTTGTTTTTTTAAATATGTGAGAGTTGCTTCTCATCCTTGTCAGCATTTGATATTAGTAAGTTTTTTTTCTTTTTCTCTACTTTTTGTTGTTATTGTTGAGAAAGGGTCTTGCTGTGTTGCCCACATTGGCCTTGAACTCACAGACTCAGTTGATCCTCCTGCCTCAGCCTTCTGAGTATCTGGGACCACAGACATATGGCACTGCACCCAGGGGACATATATTTTATCCCCCAAAGCTCTAGGAGGAGCATCTCAAGAAAGAAAGGTACAGAAAGGTCAAGAAATGTCCTGAGACCACACAGCTAGCAGGTGGACCTGGATTTAAACCCAGGAAGTTGGCTCTAGAGTTTAGGCTCTTTAGTTGCCCAAACGCTGTTGTTTAGCCTAAAATGGATTTATTAAAGATTATCAGGAAGCCCACAGCATCTCACAGATGGCTGGGAGTCAGGCTTGGAGGTCATGTGGCAGGGAACAGTTCCCAATCCATACTGAGCCAGCCGAAATAGCTGGAGGTTTCCACACAGAGACAGCAGGCCCGTCCTGTGGGGAATTCTCCAATCATGGGAATACATTGGACAACATGGCCAGAGTGTGTCTGAGGGGTTCACTGCACTGGTGAATTTTTGAAACCTTTGGAGGCTGTTGAAGGCACGGCTCGCTCTAATCCTCTTTCCCGCAGGGGACTACCTTCCTCGCCAGGTGCAAACCTGGACTAAGCAGTACCGAGCTGCGGAGACCAGCACCATCCCAGCGATGGAGAGGCTCATCCAGTGGCTGCCTCTCCACCTTCCCAGGCAACAGAGGACCACAGTGGTGCATGGGGACTTCAGGTAGACAAGCTGCTGGGGCTGTGAGCGTCAGCTGTGAAAGCGATGGGCAGTGCACTGGAAGGGGAAACGAAGCAGTTGGTCTTGGTCCAGTGTGTAGTGGGAAGTGGGAATTTTCCCATTGCAGAGTTCCTCCCTTTTTTTTTCTCTCTTTTTGGTATCAGGATTGAACCCAGGGGTGCTTCACCACTGAGCTACATCCCCAGCCCTTTTTATATTTTATTTTGAGTCAGGATGTCACTGAGTTGCTCAGGGCCTCATTAAATTGCTGAGGCTGGCTTTGAACTTGTGATCCTCTTGCCTCAGCCTCCTGGGTTGCTGAGATTACAGGTGTGCACCACCATGCCTGGCAGGTTCCTCCCTTTTAAGGCAGGATTTCTCAGCCTTCACACTGTGACATTTTGGGTAGGACAGTCCTTTGTCGTGGGGGCTGCTCAGGCATCATCCCTAGCTTCTGCTCAGTAGATGTCAGTAGCACCTCTCCATCAAGTTGTAGCCACCAAAAAATACCGCAGACATTGTCCCTGGGGCCCTGGGTGGGAGCATCACTCTGGAAGGAGAACTGCTGTTTGACGGTCAGCAGAACAAGACCTCCTGTGAGGTAGTGGTGGACACTGGGCATGGAGAGAGAGGAAGGAACGGGAGTGAACATGGTACCCTGGGTACGTGCCAAGTCTGCAGGCTGGCTGGCAGCAGAAGTTGAGTGTGCCTTGCCTCAGGCTGCATGCCCAGCTTTGTCCTGCCATCTCCGCTGCCAGCATGGCCTGGAGGTGCTGCTCCGGTAGCTTTTTAGTGTTTTCTGTTCCCCAACAGCACCTGCAGGCCTGCTTTGTGTGTGTGCGTGTGCGTGTGCGTGCACGCCCACGCCAGGGATTAAACCCAGAGGCACTTTACCACAGAGCCACATCCCCAGCTCATTTTATTTTTCACTTAACACGGGGTCTCACTAAGTTGCTTAGGGCAATGCTAAGTTGTTGAGGCTGGCTTTGAACTTGTGAGCCTCCCAGTTGGCTAGGATTATAGGCATGTGCCACTGCGGCCAGCTTGCAGGCCTGCTTTTGATATACTCGTCTTATATGGGCTCCTGGCCCATTTGGTAGTATTTTCCCCGCTTCCTGGGGATTTGTGCTCTTGCAGGGAGGCCCTGGGGAATACACTGGCAGGCCCATTTCTCTTGGTTGTTGGTGCCTCCAAGTGGCTGAGTCCAGCCGAAAGCAGAGGACTGAGGAGCCCTTGCAGGACACAGCTCTGTGAAGCTTGGGCTTAGACACAGCAGGGAGGGTGGGGAACAAGCCTGGACCACTCCTGCCAGGATACACCTGGTCAGGGTTCTTCCAGCTGTCTCTCCACCCGTCTGTGGCTTTTCAGGCTCGACAACCTGCTGTTTCATCCAGACAAGGCGGAGGTGCTTGCTGTCCTTGACTGGGAGCTTTCTACCTTAGGCGACCCCCTCGCTGATGTGGCCTACAGCTGTCTGGCTCACTACCTGCCACCCAGTTTCCCCATACTGAGAGGTAGGATCTACTGCTGTGAGCAATGAGGGCCAGCTCCATTCTCCAGGCAGACAGGAGCCACATTGGTTGAGGAGTTTGCAGTCTGGCTGGGCTTCAAAGTGGGGACCTGGTGGTTTGGGTAGAAAACACCACGGGTGCCTGTAAGCACCTCTGGAGGCTGAGGCAGGAGGATCACAAGTTCAAAACCAGCCTCAGCAACTTAGCAAGGCCCTAAGGCACTTAGCAAGACTTTGAACCAAAACAAAAAATATAAGGGGCTGGGGATGTGGTTTAGTGGTCAAGCACCCCTGGGTTCAATCCCTGATACCACAAAAAGAAAGAAAGAAAACACCATTGGAACGCACTCCTGTCACGTTGGGGAATGAGTGTAGGGTGTGTGTTAAGTGACAAGTACAGCCACAGAGCTCCTCTTGTGCTTTCACACAGCTGACTTCTACTGATTTTTTTTTTCAGTACTAGGGATTGAACCCAGGGGTGCTCTACCACTGAACTAAATCCCCAGCCCTTATTTATTTGTGTATTTTTATTTTGAGACAGGGTCTGGCTAAATTACTGAGGTTGGCCTCATATTTGTGATCCTCCTGCTTCAGCCTCCTGTCACTGGGATTACAGGTGTGCACCTCAAGGACCTGCTTTTTTTCACTTAATTGTATATCTTGGATATGTTTCCATGCCATTAAACATATTTTTGTCTTTGACATCTTAATTTTTTTTTAAGAGAGAGAGAGGGAGAGGGAGAAAAAGAAAATCAGTTTTTTATTTATTTTTTCGTCTGGCCTTTTTTTCTCCAACACTTAGTTGTGTGTGTGGTACTGGGGTTTGAACCTGGGTCCTCACGCATGCCAGGCAAGTGCCGTAACCACCAAGCCACAGCTCCAGCCCCTCCAGTGATCTTTTTAGTTAAATAACTGGTGGAGGATAATGACATTCATTACGAACTGTGGTCCAGGTGGAATTAGAGGCCCCTTTTCTTCCTTTACTGCTAATTTAATGTGAAACCTTCATGATTCCATTGGGAGACAGTTCTCTGTCTCTCTCACTGCCCCTCTCTCTTAAAAAAAAAAAAAGAGAGAGGAGGACAGAGGGAGAGAGAATCAATTTTATTTATTTTTTCATCTGGCCTTTGTTTCTGTGACACTTTGTTGTGTATGTGGTGCTGGGGTTTGAACCCGCATCCTTGCACATACCAGGCAAGCTCCGTAACTGCTGAGCCACCACTCCAGCCCCCAGGTGATTCTTACTGATTCTCTCTCATTCTCCCTTTCTCTTTAAAAAAAAAAAAAGGTCCATTGCAGGAGGAAGAGCCATTGAAGTCATGAGCTACCCCTTAAGCTGGTTGTGATACTAATTTTGAGACATAGTGATTTTCAGGATTCAAAGTCTGGCCAACCCCGGGGTGGGCAGGTACCAGCTACCCAGCCACTGCTCTTTCACCTCAGGTATCAGTGGCTGTGACTTGACTCAGCTGGGAATCCCCACTGCAGAGGAGTACTTCAGGACGTACTGTCTTCACATGGGGACCCCTCCTGTTGACTGCTGGAACTTCTACATGGCCTTCTCCTTTTTCCGTGTGGCAGCAATCTTGCAGGGCATCTACAAGCGGTCGCTCACAGGTAATGGGAGGAGTCTCAGCCCACAGCTCTTCCCCAACCACAGCTATCCTTATAACACACAAATTTTTGTCAGTAAAAGCATACATGCACATAAATTGAATGCAGTCATATAGAAGAATATAAAATAATTTTCCTTCCAGGCATGGTGGCACATGCCTGTAATCCCAGCAGCTTGGGAGGCTGAGATAGAAGGATCGCAAGTTCAAGACCAGCCTCTGCAACTTAGCAAGGCCCTTAGCAACTTAGTAAGACCCTGTCTTAAAATAAAAAATAAGATGGTTGGGGATGTGGCTCAGTGGTAAAGCATCTCAGGGTTCAATCCCCAGTACCAAAATAATAATTATAATTATTATAATTTTCCCTCAAAAGTAATCTAGGAATTCTAAGTCTATGAATTTATTCTGCAGATATGTTCACACATGAGTAGGAAAGGATGTTTTCCATGAAATTTCTTCTAAATATCAATCGTCTCTTTTCTTTCTCTCTCTCTTCCCCCCACTCTCTGTACTGTTTTTACACAGTAATCATCCTACATGTATTTTTTTAAAAGAGAGTGAGAAAGAATTAATTTTTATTTTTTATTTTTTCATCTGGTTTTTGTTTCTCCAACACTTAGTTGTATATATGGTGCTGGGGTTCAAACCTGGGTCCTCGTGCATGCCAGGCAAGTGCTCTGCCGCTGAGCCGCCCTTCCAACCCCTACATGTGTTTTTTAGTACCACTGAACGGTGTTTCACATAACCATGTGCAGATCCACGTCATTCTTTCGATTTCCATGGAACATGCCATTGTATGGGTAGACCTTCCCCGATGGCTGTGTTCTTGGGTTGTTTACAGATGCTTTTCCCACACTTTTATTGATGCATTATAGTTGTACATATGATGGGGTCTGCTGTTACGTATTTGTACGTGCACACGATATAACAGTATAGTCTGGCCGATGTCCCTCCCCAGCACCTGCCCTCTCCCTCCGTACCTTCCACTCCATGCTTCCTTTCTTCTGCCCATCTCCTTTTGATTTTTAGGAGATTCGCCCCCATACTTCTTTCCCTTTTTCCCCTCCAGCTGCCACATATGAAAGAATGTTTACAGAGTTTTACAGTCACACATAGTGGCTGGTGACGATTTTTTCTCACACATGTAAATATATCTGAAAGATAAATTCTCAGAATTGGAACTCTGGGTTAAAAGTATATTCACTTAAGATTTTTGTAGATGTTGCCAGATTGCATAGTAAAAAGATCGCTGAAGGAGGAGAAAGATGATCGTGTTTTCTTTGTTGCTGCTTTTACATGCATGGGAAAATGCTTTATTTAGCCAGCTGGAAGTTTTAGATTGTGCCTTGTACGTTTGGACGTTAGGAAAGAAAAGGTAAGTATTGCTCAGCCCTGGCTTGGTTGGGTATGTGTATCCACTTGTGCCGTGTATGAAGTGTTTGTGTTGTGTCCATGTTAATTCTAAATGTTATAAGGTAGCTAGTAAATTAATCTATCCCTTAAATTATTTAAGAAGATTGAAGGGTGAAGTTTGCTTCCTGCGTGGAGGGCCGGCAGGTAGAAAGCAAGCCTCTGAGCGCCCCCTTGTGCCCACATTTATAGTCTGAACGCCGTTCCCACCAAAAAGAACCAGGACTTCTGGGAGAAGTGGCTCATTTCAGGTCTGATTGACATGATATCTATAAGGTGAACCTGGGACAAGCAAAGAAGTTGTCAAAGACCAGCAGGGTCAAGTCTGGAGACTCAGGAGCAAACTCGAGGTGACTCCCACTTGCCACCAGTAGGAAAGTGTGTGCAGGGAGAGAGAGCAGCTGACGTGGATGGGAACGCCTGAAGAACCACGATAAACAGTGACACCAAAACATTGGCGGTCACCTTGGTGACCTTGCAGGATGCTAAGGAAGCCACTCCTTATTGTGAAAATTTATAAATGGGATAACAAGTCAAGCCTTGAGCCTGCTTTTCTTATGCAGCGATACCTCAGGCTAACCAAATAATTGACGAGGATAGGTTTCTTCCTGGGAAAGTGTCCTGGACAGAAGGATAGAATTCGCACATGGCCAGCTTGCAGCCTATAATGCGTTGACAGAGCTGGACAGGCGCTGCTACAGTGGCTCAGCGGTTACAGCGCTTGCCTGGCATGCACAAGTTCGCAGGTTCAAACCCCAGCACCACGAACGCAACAAAGTGTCAGAGCAACGAAAGTCACATGAAAAAAAAATAAATAGCATTGATCCTCTCTTAAGAAAAGAAAGGGGAGGAAAAAGAAGGTTAAAGGTCCCTATACGTGCTGCTACAAATCTCTGTGCTCTGTCAGATCCCCGAGCACAGACAGGGAATGCGGACGAGCAGATAGAAGACTTCCTCACATCTGTCCTGACTTAATTAGGAGGAATTTGAAGTACAGTTTCCCAAGGAAAAGAGTCCCCTACAGGGGTGGGAAGTTCTAATTACTTATGGGAAGCCCCCTCCTCACAGGGGCCCCCAGCCTCATTTTCTTTAGAAGAAGAGATGAAGAGCAGGAGGTGGCGGACCTGAGTTTGACCTCTGGTTCCCATTCCACTAACTTAAAGCTTGAGCGGTCCCCCCACCCCACCTTTCGTCTAAGGCTCGTTCAGCGTCCTTGTCCCCCAACTAGATTCAAACTGTTGTGCTGCTTTGAGAATTTGGTGAGCTAACTTCTTTTTCTGGTAAAACAACCTCTCCAAACTTAAAAGTTCTGACTTGTTTTAGCTCCTGAACTTCCTCATACTGAGAATGGAAACTAAGATTGCCCCCTGGCCAGGCAGACACTAAGGAAGCTGAAATCGGCGTGGCCTCTGGCTAGCACAGCCTCACTAAATCTACGTGCTTATATCTCCTGGCTTCTGTTTCTGTAAATTGTAGCTGCTTCTATAGGACTAGGGGAGAAACAGCTGCTTCCTGCCAGTTTGATCAAACTGCATCCAATCATTCTCCCTTTTTACATTGTTTGCTTATCTCTTGTGGGGGCAGCTGAGTCAGGGATCTAGGCAGGGTCCCTGGCAGGGCTGCTGGACATATTAGCAGTGTCTGATATGGAGCAAGTGCTCCACCAGCGGTGGCCACTGTTGATAGCGTAACCGCAGTGTCATATGTCGACGTGATCGTGAAGGGTCGGCTAGGAGTAATCACTGCTCTTCTTTCATTCTGTTTAGGACAAGCAAGCTCAGCAGCTGCTGAACAAAGTGGAAAGCTGACTGAATTTGTATCTAACCTGGCCTGGGATTTTGCAGTCAAAGAAGGATTCCGGGTTTTCAAAGAGATGCCAGCCACCAAACCATTAAGAAGATCCTACCACACCTGGACTGGTCCACAGTCCCTGCTGAGCCTCACAGGCGTGAGGAGTTACAGCTCTGTTCCAGAAGCTTCTCCAGCTCATGCCTCAAAGACAGGTCTGATCATCTCTCCAGAGGGCCTCTCCCCGCCAGTCAGAGAGCTGTATGATCGGCTGCAATGGTTTATGGAGCAGCGTGTGTACCCCCTGGAGCCAGAGCTGCAGAGACACCAGACCTCAGAGGGCAGATGGAGCCCTTCCCCACTGATTGAAGACCTTAAGGTGAGGCAGCCTGTCCATAGAGAGTTGCTGAGGCCTTCTTAACATGGAGGACTCTGGGCCCTTCCCAAACAGGGAAGGGACGGAGGGCTGAGCAGAATTGCCTTGGTTTTCCGTCCTCGTCAGAAAGAGCAGCTCTGGGTCACTCAGGTTGGTCCTGCGTGAGCACTGCACCATGACTGCTCAGGTGTGAAAGAGGATGCTAGCGGAGCCTTGGAAAGCCAGGCCAGGTGGGCCTCTGTTACACAGATCTGAATTATGCAGATCTGAAACAGCATGTTATATCAAGTGACAGTCACAGCCAAGAGCAGTGGCACCTACCTGTAATCCCAGAAACTCCAGGAGGCTGAAGCAGGAGGGTTGCAAATTCGAGGCCAGCCTAAACAACTCAGTGAGACCCTCAGCACCTTAGCAAGACCGTGTCTCAAAATAAAAAGGCTGGGGATGTAACTCAGTGGTAGACCATTTCTGGGTACAAAAGCTGGTAAAGCTTCTCTGGAGGACCCATAATGTCAAAGCCAGCGGGCCAATCAATTGTAAGCTGTATTTTTGGTGTCCTGTGGTGACAGTGAGGGCCATTTTAGCTGACACATAGAAATACCAGCTGTTTTTTGTCAGATTTAACCATGGATTGTGTTCATTTTTAATTATTTGGGATCTTCAGGAACACAATGCACCATCCAGTTTTCTAAAAAACAGCATTGTCAGCTTTTTCTGTAGTTACAAAGCTATTTGAAAATTAAGCAAAGCTCAAATATGACAAACATGCATAACATAAAAAGTAAGAGTTCTTTAAAATTCTCTGACCTCTGAGGTCCTTCCTGCCAACGACTTGGCATACTTTGCTCCCAGCATTTTCTTTTTATTTGCATATATCATTCCTGTGCTGTAATAAGATTGTTCTGTACATTCAAATCTTTTCCCACTTAGTCACATGGAAACATGTGGAGATCCACCTCCAAGGAGTTCCACAGTGTGGGTGCACTACACCCTTACCTGCCCCTTGCTAAGGTCACGGCATGTGTTCCTCAGTGGGCAGGCTAGGTGCCAGCCACCGAAGCCAACCCTAGGTCTCTTGAGCAGCAGAAAAGTTAGGTAGGCCACTGGTAACATGGACAGGAACTCTGAGGAGCTAGCTTCAGAAGATGGAAGGCAAAGGAAGGCAGACCTGCGCAGCACAGGCACCTGCCCGCCTCTGCTCAGGACCCCTCGCCCGCCCCTCCTGCCTGCTCCTCCTCTTTCCTTGTTCTGGTTACTCTGCCCTTTTTATTCTTGCTCGTGACTCTGAGTTCATTAAGTCAATGCGGACAGTGAGGAAAGCACATTTGATTCTGGAAACACATGGCCAGGAGACCAGGCCAGCTGGGGCCACCCAGCAAGAGGAAGCAATGAAGATGGTTACGTCTATAACCTCTAGGGTTCATTGCAACCCGCTGACTTCTGTGTCAGCCCCTTAAGTCCTGTATCATGTCATTTCATCTCCACGACCCAGTGAGCTGGTGTTGATTGAGTGCGGGCTTCCTGATCCTCATCCCATCTTCTATTGATAGCTGCACTCACTTTTACTTAGGGGAAATCTCCCTCCCCATTGGAGATTGGCAGAACTGTCAGTCAAGGAGCCAGCCCAGCTCCCTGACCAACAAGTGGGCACGTGAGCCAAGACAGGCCAGCCACTGTTCCTTTCCTGGAATTGCAAGAGGGAACAGTGCTTTCAATGTGGAAAACAGTTGGTGATCACTCATTCCACAGAGTGGAGTCCCAGCAAAGCTGCCAAGCATATCCTAGTGTGTTCCTGTTGGTGGCCCAGTTCTTGTCCGTTTCTGAGCCTTTCTTTCCTCTCCTTGTCTAGTTTGAGAGCCTGGGAGAGCCTTCCTTTTTTCCTTTAGTTGGTCTCAGTCCATTGCCAAGGCTGCTGCTGAGTCCTTACTGGGAGTGGTGATGGTCACAAGCCCATTTCACCGACAGGAAATGGAAACCCAGAGATCAAGTTTCTTGCTCAGGCTCCCAGTCAGACATGCTCGGGCTGGGCTGAGCCAGGGGTGACTGAAGGCCTGAGCTCCTCACCCCCATCATAGAATCCCTAGCTCCCCAGCCCAGAGCCACATTTAAGAATCCATGTTCCGCTGGGCATGGTGGCACATGCCTGTAATTCCAGTGGCTCAGGAGGCTGAGGCAGGAGGATTGCAGCTTCAAAGCCAGCCTCAGCAACTTAGGGAGGTTCTAAGCAACTTAGTGAGACCCTGTCTCCAAATAAAAAATGCAAACAGGCTGAGGATGTGGCTTAGTGGTTAAGCGCCCCTGGGTTCAATCTCTGGCCGCTCCCCCAAAGAAAAAGAATCCAAGTTCCTTGTCTCAGGAACCAATTTTGCCTCATAAAGGAAGCTTGTTCAGGGGGGTCCCCTTATTTACCATATAAAAGCAGCTAGAGCTGCAGCCGGCCAGGCTCCATAAAGCGTGCTGTGTAATCCTTCAGCCTGGTATGTTCCGTTGAGATTCATAACTATGACTGTGTAATGCTGATCCTGGTGAGATGTAGGTACACGGGGCCGGGGAGCGGGTGTCCGGGAGTGGGTTGACTGCCCCGTCACTGTTGGTACTTGGTCATCCGCCTAGGGACCCTGCAGGTTTCTACGTAGCCGGTAGTGCTGACTCGTGTCATTATTGTTTTTAGTACCTGCTGAATCTTTTGCCACCACCCTCTTCCCTCCCCAGTTCTTTCATTGTGTTCCATGGGTTACTGCATTCTCTGTAGTTTCTTGATTTATTTTCCTGGGATAGGAGAAAGCCAAGGCCGAAGGACTTTGGAACCTTTTCCTACCCTTGGAGACCGACCCGGAGAAAAAGTACGGAGCAGGACTGACCAACGTGGAGTACGCACATCTGTGTGAAGTCATGGGCATGTGCCTGTATGCTCCCGAGGTACCTTCTCTAAAGTCTCCTTGGAATGGGAGCACTCCCACACTGCAGTTGCCCTCCTATTCCTCTAGGGGCGTTGATCCAAATGTGAACTGGGAGGGGGAACTGCAGGCAGCTGGCTGGAGCCTGAGTAAGAAAGCGACTCAGGAAAGTCGCCCAGGGACCATGGGAGCCATGAGAACTTCCAGGTCTGTGCTCCAGGCCAGGTCCTTTCTTCTAACAAGGAGGGGGTCCCTACCTGGGCTCCAGGGAGTCAGATTCTATTTCAAAATGTAACGTGTCTGGGGCTGGAGTGGTGGCTCAGCAGTATTGCACACGGACCCAGATTCAAACCCAAGCACCACGCAAGAAACTAAGTGTCGGGGAAACAAAGGCCAGATGAAAAAAATAAAACTTAATCTCTCTTTTTTTCTCTCTCTTGAAAAGAAAAATAATGTGTCTGGGCATTTCCTCTCTCTGAGGGATCTCACTCCACCACTTGCTGGGAATTTGAAGTTTTAAAGAAGAACGCAGGAGTCTCTGATGCCCTCTTTGTCCTTTCAGATATTTAACTGCTCTGCCCCCGACACCGGGAATATGGAGGTCCTGGTGCGATACGGCACTGAGGAGCAGAAAGCCCGCTGGCTGACTCCTCTGCTGGAGGGCAAGGCCCGTTCCTGCTTTGCTATGACGGAGCCCCAGGTGCCTTGCTTGGGCTGTCCTCATGTGCTGGGCCCCATCTGGTCTCTGCCCACAGGGAACGCAGGATGTGGGCAGCTGTAATCAGAACGTGTTCCCACGCAGGTCGCCTCATCAGATGCCACCAACATTGAGTCTTCCATCAGAGAGGAGGGTGAATTCTACGTCATCAGTGGTCACAAGTGGTGGATCTCAGGTATTAGGCCAGCAATCTGCTTTTCGAGTGTGTGACAGCCAGTCTGTATTGATGAGCATGTCCCTCGGTGCCTGGTAGGGGCCAGCTTTTTCTCAGTTGACACAAAGGAGGTTCTGTCTGCAAGTATGACAGGAGGGAGCCCGGCAGTGTACTGTTGCGTGGGAACGCAGCTTCACCAGGCAACCACACCGCACACCTGGCTATGGTCGCTTCTGCACTCGGCCCTGCTCGCTTCTTTCTGCCTTGAGCAGCTCTCGTTGCAAGGGGAGGAGGCCACTTCCTCAGAGACTCCCCGTTCCCCCTAGGTCAGGTGTGTCATATCTCAAGGGCCTTTCCTGGAGCAGTATGTCTACCAAGCATGCGCAGGCCTCGCCTCACTCAGTGCTACATGTTCCAAAAGGCAGGGGCTGTCATCCCCGAGCCACAGAGGAGAGTACTAGGACTCAGGTGGTGACCAAAGTCACTGCCTAGGGTTCTAGCCCCCAGCTGGCAATTAAGGAATCCATACTTCAAGATTCACTTAACTCTGAGGCATATGCCCCAAGCCATTGTTTGTACCACCCACGGGGATGAGCGAAGCAGGCTGGCAGGGATGAAGAAGCGGTCTTGAGCAGTTTATCTCTGGATTGTATTTTGAACTCTAACAGTGCTCTTTAAACACGTGCTTTTATGATGCTGGACTCATGCCTTGCTGGGATAAAACCCGGTTCGTTCTGCTCTGGAGCCTGCAGATGCTCATCTGATAAAGGAAGTGTTACAGGTGCTATCTGCATGCTGGCCTTGCCTTTCCTGGGCCAGAACTGCTTGGGCACAGAGATTTGATGGCCCTGGCATCAGCTGATGGGGCTTGTCTCCATCCCTGGCAGGCATCCTGGATCCTCGCTGCCAACTCTGTGTGTTTATGGGAAAAACGAACCCGCAGGCCCCAAGACACCAACAGCAGTCTGTGCTCCTGGTTCCCATGGACACCCCAGGGATAAAAGTCATCCGGCCTCTGACAGTGTACGGGATGGAAGACGCTCCAGGTTAGACCTCCCAGGGTGGGTCACCTTGACTGTAGCTCCGTCCTTGGGAAGACGTTGGGAGGCCCTCTCCACACATAAGGCTCTGATGACGTTTGGACAGCCGCATGGTCCTGCATTTCGTTTACATAGCGAATGCCAGCCACGTGGCAGATTTCAGATGGCATTGAAGCTATTCTCACCCCTTCAAGGCTTAGAAGATGAGCAGGAGTCTGTGAGCAGGGAAGATACCTAGGGCAGGGCAGACACAGGAGGCGTTTTCTGGGTCCCTGTGTGTACAGTGATCTCCCGGCCACAGCCCCAATGGGGTGTCTCTTGGGGTAGTTCCCAGCTGACAATGTTCACACGTTCCCTCTGGGCATTTCCAGGGGTTACTGCATTGTTAATCACATACGGGGGAAGTTTCTGCATAAGTCTGCGTCCTTATGTGTAGCAGAAACAGTAAATTATCAATTTGCCATTCTAAAATCGGTGATCCTGTTCCCACTTTAATAGGGTCCTTCCTGCTCTCCCTCCCCTTTAGCCATGACCTGGTTAGGAAGCTGAGGAGGAGGCAGGAATGTTGCCGGCAGATAACCCAAACTGAGACAAGGAATGAACACTTTCAAGAAGACCCAGTGGCAGTCGCTCACAGTGGTGTGTTTGGGTCTTTCAGGTGGCCATGGTGAAGTGCGATTTGATCACGTGCGTGTGCCCAAGGAGAACATGGTCCTGGGCCCTGGCCGCGGCTTTGAGATTGCCCAGGGCAGGCTGGGGCCTGGCCGGATCCATCACTGCATGAGGCTCATTGGGTTCTCGGAGAGGGCCCTGGCGCTCATGAAGGCCCGTGTGAGTGCCCCCTTGCTCTTACACTCACCCAGAGCCACCTGCTGTGATGGTGGACTTCAGATACTAACTCTTTTCTGACAGCAGACCTAGCAGGGGAAGCAAGATGATGTTCTTGCCACGGCGTCTGCTACTATACCCCAGCTAGACATTCAGAGCAGAATGGGCCCTACTCTGTCTAGGTGACCAGCAGAGAACAGCCTGGCTTTGTGGCAGCTGAGCACAAGAGTCCAAGGTCCAGACGGTCGTGGGCTGCTGAGACACATTCATTCCTAGCACACAGTTAAAGTTAGGTGGCAGGAAGAACCTGGGTTGCAGACTCTGATCCACCCTCCTTTCCCGGCATATCTGGAAAACGTGATCTGCTGTGACTCTTCAGAGGTTCATGTGAAAGAGAGTTGCTGCCAGGGACAGGAATCCACATCAGTGGTATTGATTTCACAAAGATGAGGTAAACCATTTTTTCCTTTTTTTGGTACCAGGCATTGAACCCGTGGGCGCTTAGTCACTGAGCCACATCTCCAGTCCTTTTTATTTTATTTTGAGTCAGGGTCTCGCTAAGTTGCTTAGGGTCTTGCTAAGTTGCTGAGGCTGGCTTTGAACTCTCTTTCCTCCTGCCTCAGCCTCCTGAGCTGCTGGGATTACAGGCGTGGGCCACCATGCCCAGCTTGAGATAAACCTTTGATGCAAAACAAATTCTTCACACGAAATGCTACACAAAGAACAAAGAAAAGGCTTTTTTTTTTTTTAATGGTACTGGGGATTTATCCCAGGGTGTCTTTACCACTGAGCTACATCCACAGTCCCTTAAATTTTTTTGTTCTTTGTTTTGAGACAGAGTCTCACTAATTTACCCAGACTGGCCTTGCACTTGTGATCCTCCTGCCTCAGCCTCCCTAGTTGCTGGGATTACAGGTGTGCACCAGCATATGAACTAAAATGTATTTTGATCACTGTCCAAACCTGTGATTTACACCTTTTTGGTTGAGACAGATCAATTCTTTTTTTTTTCCTTTGAAGATAAAGTGTTCCTCTTTGTATGCTCAGGAATAGTACCTCAGCCCCCATGTGGCATTAAAACTCAGAGCAGCCTTCCTGCAGAGCAGTTTGACTATATGTCAGAAGTCTTCAGAGTGCGTAGCATTCATGTGGCAACTCAATTTAGGACTAGGTACAAGGGAGGAATTAGGGATCTACAGAATATTTGCTACTAGCAGGTTCACCACAGTGCTGATTGTAATGGCCAAATGTTGGGAACAACCTGTAAGGGTGACAGTGGGTAATGGCTCAGATACACCAGGTGTGGGCCTGCATAAGTCCCCATATATGCTGTGGAAGTCTGCTTCTGAACATGGGAGATGTTCGTCATATACTCTTGAATTTTATTTTATTTTATTTTTATTTATTTTTTAAAGAGAGAGGGACAGTGAGAGAGAGAGAGAGAGAGAAAGAGAAACAACTTTATTTGGTTTTACACACAGCCTTTGTTGCTCCAACACTTAGTTGTGTACGTGGTACTGAGTTTGAACTCGGGTCCTTGTGCTTGTCAGGCAAGCGCCAAAACGGCTGAGCCACCGCTCCAGCCCCTACTCTTGAATTTTAAAAAGCAGACTGCAAAGCACTACAGAACTTGACATCACGTTGCTTTAAGACACTTCCTGGGCTGGAGCGGTGGCTCAGCGGTTTCGGCGCTTGCCTGGCAAGCACGAGGACCCGGGTTCAAACCCCAGCACCACGTACACAACTGAGTGTTGGAGCAACTAAGGCCATGTGAAAAACTAAATAAAGTTGTTTCTCTCTTTCTCTGTCTCTCTCACTGTCCCTCTCTCTTTAAAAAAAAAAAAAAAAAAAAAGACACTTCCTAACGCCTTGCAGCCTCCATGCAAAACCCCCTTGAGATAAGGTGGCCCCCATGTGGCCCTGGCCACCAGGTACTGCTCTCAGTGGAGCAGCAGGAGAAGGCTGGCCGTGGTCAGCAGAGGGCACTGTCCCTTGCACAGCTGCTCCCTGCCTCCTGCTGCTGGCACAGATCTGAAAGAACTGCAGCTCCTGCCTGCCCAGAGGTAAAGCACTCTTGGAAGGCCTTTGTCCAGCTGCCCTGAGGGCGGTAGTGTGCCATGGTCCCCCGGAATGGTATCTGCATCTAGACCTCCCTGGAAGCGCCTGTGGCTAGAGAGCTGGCAGGCTGGCACATCCGCTCCACATCCTGCTTTCGCCCTCCTCTCCACCAGCTCCTGTGTGTCCTCCCACCCCTCTCTGCAGGCCACCATGCCCAAGCCTCTTGCAACCACCCTCAGCCCTGCATCTCCTGTGTCCACAGGTGAAGTCCCGTGTGGCATTCGGGAAACCCCTGGTGGAGCAGGGCACAGTCCTGGCAGACATTGCCCAGTCGCGTGTGGAGATTGAGCAGGCCCGGCTGCTGGTGCTGAAAGCTGCCCACCTCATGGATGTGGCAGGAAATAAGGTAGGAGCTGAAAGCCCTGGATGAGGCCGCACAGATGACAGAGGCCCTGAGGCTGCAGCGCAGGTCTCTTTCTCCCTTCTCATCCAGCAACCCCTGGAGACATTGATGACTTTGCTTAAGCTCTCCTTGCAACTCTTTGGGCAGCTGTTCAAGAACAGAAAAGTCTCAGTGAAAAAGAACTAAACTTTCTGGACTTATAGGCCATGTTGGCATAGGAATGGGGCAAAGGAAGAGGAAGCCAGGGAGAGGGACTCAGTGACCCTAATCCAAATATATAGAATTAGCCAACATAGAAGCTTATTTCCAAGGGTGACAAAGTCCATTAACTAAGGCTCTTGCTAAATGCCTGGAGTGGCCAGGCATGAAGCCCACTTACCCAGCTTTCTGTGGGGCTCATCCCCTAATCAAGTGTCACAGTAATGGGCCAACCCAGGCTCTCAGTTCTTGGTTCTTTGATGCTGTGGTGCTCCATACACTTGTAGCTCATGGGCACCTCCCTCGAATGGCCCTCATTGTGGCCTTGGTCTACTGTTGCTTAGAGGTGGAGATGGCCATAGTGTGAATCGAAGTGCAGTGGATTTGTCCCTCTCAACACCGAATCACTGCGCTGACAACCCAGGGACTATTTTGAGTCCTGGTATTTTTGGTGATACCAGTGGCTCTTCCCAACAGTTAGCACTGGCTTCTCTGTAACCTCATGTCCTCCTCCTCCCTGCAGGCTGCAGCTTTAGATATCGCCATGATTAAAATGGTTGCCCCGTCCATGGCCTACCGAGTGGTCGATCGTGCTATTCAGGTGAGCTGGGTTCTGTGAACTGCTGGCAGTAGATGCAGACCTCTCTCACCGTTGGCCACCTGACCTCTGTGCACCCTAACAGCTTCCCCATACTGCTACTCTCTGCCCAAGCAACCCTAGGGGAAGGGGGCTCCTTCCTGCCCCATTTTGAAGAAGAGGAAGCAGGTGCAGGAAAGGGAGGTAACTTTCCCAGTGCACTCTGCTGGGGAGCACTGGGCCCAGGTTGACACTAGGGGTTCACAGCACCGGAGCCTGGCCTGCTAGGCATCTGAGGTCTCCTCTCGTGCCACACCTGGCCCCAGAAGCCACCAGGCAGAGCAGGCTTGGGGATTCAGGCATCCAGGGGTTGGCAGTGGGGCCCTGACTGAGTCTTCCGGAACACTAGCTGTAGCCCATCGCACAGGGGACACCCCTGAGCAGGCAGTCGTTCCCAGGCCCTCACCAGGTGCTCATCTCCTTCCCGCCTTGTGTCTCCCAGGCCTTCGGAGCAGCGGGCCTGAGCAGCGACTACCCCCTGGCTCAGTTCTTTGCCTGGGCCCGAGCGCTACGCTTTGCTGATGGTCCTGATGAGGTGCACCGGGCATCGGTGGCCAAGATGGAGTTGAAGCGTCACATTTAGGTGGCAGGACTGCAGGAGCCCGTGTCCACAGCACAGAGCACTCACTAAAATGTCACTCTGGAAAGGGGTTTGGGGCACAAAAGAATGAGAAAAGACGCCTCAGAGACTTTGTGAACTTTCTATGTCATGTGAAAGGACTTGAGAATAAAAACGCCCTTTCAGACCTTGCGTCTCATCTCAGGACATCAGCTGCCTCCTCATACCTCTGTTCCCAGTGCACCCTGCCCCGTGCCCAGACCCGCACATGTGAGTTTGCAGATGGTGACTGCCCGCAGGTTCTGAGTTCCCTCAGAAGGAGCTGCGGCGTTTCGGTGCGTGAGGCCCCTGCAACTCCCTTCCCTCCATCTGCTGTATTCTCACAGAACACGTGGGCAAGGGAGGTGGCAGGGAATGCGCTGTTGCAGTTTGGAGTGCAGTGCGTCCTCCCTGAGGAGGCGCAAGTTCCTGAGAAGCAGGTGCTCGTGAGCCGGGCCGAGTACTTGCTCTGCTAGTCCCAGTGCCTTGCGATGTGACCCGAGCCAGTGCCAGGGCAGACAGGATGGTCAGGGGCCATCCCCTCCAGCTCTGCACTGCAGGCAGACCTTGGGGGACTGCTTTCCCTGAAAGCGCTTGTAATGGGCCCACTTCACGCTTTGAACGCAGCTCTTGCAGCTCTGCCGCGGAGCTCATTTTATTTTAGTTGTGAAGATGGAGTGGGAGAGAATCATTTTCTTTCATCTAGTTTTTCTTCAACACCTAGCTGTGTATGTGGTGCTGGGTTCAAACCTGGGTCCTTTGACTTGCCAGGCAATCACAGCCTCTGGGACAGGAGTCCCCGGTGTTTCTCCTTTGCTAGCAAAGCAATAAAACTTCTTTTTCCTTTTTCTCAAAACCTCGTTCTCGTCACTGGATGGGCACTGGGGACAAAGACCAAGCTTCCAGTAACACGCCTACCAGCTCACTCAGGACCTCGCATCCCAGGGAGCAGAGAGCCATGGGAGGCTTCAGAACAGGCACCTTGTCTGCGCTGGCCCGGGCTGGGAAGGCAGGTCGTCCTCCACCGCACTTGAGAAGCTGATTGCTGCTGAAGGAAGCAAAGCGAAGGCCCGGCCCAGCTTCACTGCCACCTGCAAGCCCGCAGGGTCCCAGCTGCCTGAGTTCCTGCTTCTGCGCCAGCCTCAGGGTGGGGGATGGGCTTTTTCTTTTTTTAAGGGAAGTAAATGGTCATGGTTGGCAGCTGGCCTTGCTGGTTCCTCCAACATGGCAACAGTCTTGGTGACACCTTGACTTCCCCAGCAAATATGTGGCCGTGGAGCTTGCTTGGGTGTGGCTGGGCTTGGTTTGGCAGTGACTGTGCTGGCCAGTTTTACTATGGAACCCATTTGAACATGGTTGGACCTGTCCGGGGAAAGGGAGCCACACACAATCAGAACCACTCCCTATTTTTTCTCTCGCGGCTTTATTCTATCCCAAAGCAACTGGACTAACACTGCCTCCTGCCCTCTTGGCCTGGATTTCCGTAAGCTATGCCTCCGCAGCGACTCTGGGACTACCAGAGCTCCCAGGGTCCCACCAATCAACATCCCTCTGGCTCTCTCTCCTCGTTCTCCTGGCATTCACCTGCAGCCTTGGCATTCACAGGCTGCCTCTGCTCCCTCAAGACCTGATTTTGTATACTGAAAGATGATTCCAAAACAGTCCTCAGAGGTTGAAGGGTGATTGAACTCCAGGCAACCTGCATGGGTGGGGCCCTTTCAAGGCTGCACAGCCAGGAGTGAAAGTCCCCAGTCCTGGAGTGGTGGTCACCACCCAGGCTGCAGAGCTCCCCAGGGATCCTAAGTGGTGCCAGGGCCATCTCAGGGCTGGCCACTCTGCAGCCACTGAGCTGGTTGAGCCTCTCTGAGACCCATCTGGGTCAGTACTTGGCCTTTTGGCTGCCACACAGGTACAGACTCCTCTCTGTCTCAGTGCGTGAATATCGAAGTGGACAGAATGCAGACCAGAACATAGGTCCTACCTGACGTGACATCTGTCAGACAGCTGCTTTTAGACAGAGTTTCTTTTAATCAAATGGGCTGAGTAGAGAAATGGGGATTTCTCTATCATGAGACAGATAACATAGTGGTTAAGAATTGTCAAAGAGGGGCTGGAGGGGTGGCTCAGAGTTACTGCGCTTGCCTGGCATGCGCAAGGATGCGGGTTCGAATCTCAGTACCACATACACAATAAAATGTCAGAGTAATAAAAGCCACATGAAAAACTAAATAAAATTGATTCTTTCTCACTCTCTCTCTCTCTCTTAAAGAGTTGTCAAAGAGATAAAGCTGGCCCCCAGTTTGGGTGGTAAGGACAGGATTTATCAGTAGGACACCACTGCATTTGGGAATAGGGGCCTCATGAACTACACTTTGATTTGTATAGAGCTGGCAGGAACTGCAGGGATGTGGGGACAAGGACATTCACACAAAGTGGCAAGGGGGCTTGGTCCATGTGAACCCATCTAGGTTTGACCACTGGTGCTGATGGACATTTAGAGTCTGGGAGATGAAATGCAGCCCTACTTCAGATTCTGTCTGGAACAAACAGAAACTTCTTGGGTAACTTTGTTTCTTCTCAGGCAGGCACTTTATCCTAGCGATAAAGCCTCGAGCTGTTGGAAACAAGTGTTTGTTCAAGTCTCTTGATGTGGTGGGAGTGCAGATGAAACCAAATGTGCTGACAGCCTGCAGTTTTCATAGGCCAAGGTTGTGGCCTAGCTGAGAAGGGGCTGGCTAGGAATAGCTCAGGGAGAGAATCTTGTTTCTGGATTCCAATGGCCCAGTTTCAATAGGGTTTGAATTCCAGTTTCCCTGCAGACTAGCTGCAAGCTTTGGGAGAACAGCACTCCACTCCCAGGGCTTCGGAGTATTAGAGGTGACACATGGCTCACCGTAGGTCTGCAGTGCATGCCAGTTACTCCTATAGGGCAGGTATCAGGAGGGGAGCCCACCAGAGAGAAGGCTGTGCTTAAAGTTGAGGTGGTGTCCTACATGGCTTCATCAGGGCCGAGGGCCAGCTTCGACCAGCTGACCACACTGCTTCCCCAAATTTCACATGCAAACGAATTACCCTGCAGTCCAATTAAAATAGAGTGTGATTCCACAGATCTGCATTTTTTTGTTTTGTTATTTTTCAGTGTTAGGGATTGAACCTAGGGCCTCACACATGCCAGGCAAGTGCTCTACCACTGAGCCACATCCCCAGTTGTTTTTTTAATAAAATAAATATAGTTTATTATATTTTAATTGAATGCATTAAAAGTATATATGTATGCCATAAATTTTCACAATATATTAATTCTTATGTGTGTCTTAAAATGCGTAAAACATTCTAATAGGTACTGTGAGGATTTCAAAGATTAACCAGACACTGAACTCACTGTAAAGACTTAGATACAGGGCTGGAACGGTGGCTCCATGGTTACAGCACTTGCCCAGCATGTGTGAGTACAAGGGTTCAAACCTCAGCACCCATGTAACAACTAAGTGTCAGAGCAACAAAAGCCATGTGAAAAACTCAATAAAAATTGATTCTCTCTGTCTGTCTCTCTCTCTCTGTCTTTCTCTCTTAAAAAAGAAAAAAAAAGAAAAGAAGGGACTGGAGCGGTGGCTCAGCAGTTACAGTGCTTGTCTGGCATGCACAAGAACGCGGGTTCAAACTCTAGCACCACGTATACAACCGAGTGTCTGAGCAACGAGGGCCACATGAAAAACTAAATAAAATGATTGTCTCTTAAAATAAAAAAAAAAGAGAGGCTGGAGCAGTGGCTCAGCAGTTATGGCACTTGCCTGGCATGTGCAAGTACACAGGTTCAAACCCACATACACAACTAAGTGTCAGAGCAATGAAAGCCAAGTGAAAATCTCAATAAAAATTGATTCTCTCTCTCTCTCTCACTGTCCTTCTCTCTTAAAAAAAAGGAAAAAGAAAAAAGAAGAGAGAAGTGAAACGTGGAGGAAATGCAGTTCTTATCGGAATGAAGACTCACTCAAGAACAAGAAAAACAGATGGAAGGAAATGTGGAAGAGAGACTGAGCTCCTAGAGACTGTCAGGAAGAATTCAGGTCGAGAGTTAAATTTTAGTTAATGTTTTGGACAGACTGAGCCACGGGGAGCCATGGTTATGTCAGGGTTTCAGCACAGCCAGTTGAACTTGGAAGCATTTGTCTGATCTTCAGTTGAAGATGAGAAGGCGGCTGTGGAAGGCTGGTGTGCTTCTGGAGGATGGGATCTGAGCTGAATCTTGACAGGTAAGATTTCCGTATTGGGGCGGAGATGGTAGGACAGGCACAGGGAAGAGGTGAGCCAAATCCAGGGACCAGGGGTGATGGTGAGCACCACAGGCAAATGAACTAAAATAAGCTAACCTGTGAACTAGCATTGCTATGCTGAAGACACACACCTTGCACAAGCACACAGCTGCACGCTATAGTGTTGATAACCTACTTTATCTTCTTCTTCCTCTCCCACACCTAAATTTATGACTTTTCTGGCTTCCCCATCCTGGTGAACAGCATGTGGTAGGACCATCCTCCACCACCTCCCTCACCCTCATCTCCACACAGCTACCTGTCAATCACACCCCTCATCATCTCCCAGCCTGTCCCAGGCAAGCAGCCTCTACAACTTACTTTCCATGCTGTCCCCAGAGGAACCCCTCGAAAGCACACATGCAACCTCACATTTCTAGGCTTAAAAATCTTGGTTAAGAGAAAAGACAGGATAAGGGAGAATGTGGCTCTGAAATACTGGCTACTTAAGGGCTTTTACTAGTAAAAGATAAATGATGATTGACAGAAAGTATTTGCACCGTACCAGATTAATACATATACACATGCATTCCTAAAACCCAGTTTTTTGGGTGTTTTTTTTTTTTTTTTTTTTTTAA
>PVKS010008265.1:0-69101 GCA_004027875.1 Aplodontia rufa
AATATCATTGTTTCTAATTGTGGTGTAGAATTCCATGGTATAAATGTACCACAGTTTTTGGATTCATTCATCCAGGGAGGGACATCTGGGTTGTTTCCATAGTCTAGCAATAGTAAATTGAACTGCTATGAACATAGATATTGCTGTGTCACTATAATGAGCTGATTCTAAATACCCAGGAAAAATACCCAGGAATGGAATAGCAGGATCATATGGTGGGCTCATCCCTAGTTTTTTGAGGGTTCTCCACACTGCTTTCCAGATGGGCTGTACCAGTCGGCAGCTTATTTTTTGGTAACAGCACTTATACACTAATTTATGAGATTAACATTTTTAGATTCCACATGTAAGCAAAGTCATACAGTATTCGTAAATTGTGCCTGGTTTATTTCATTTGGCATCATGTCTTCCAGATTTATTCATACTTCTACAAATAACAGAATTTCTTTCCTTGAAAAGGCTTCAAGTTATTCTATTAGATACACATATCCCATTTCTTTATCCATTCATCAATTCATGGATACTGAGGTTGCTTCCGTATCTTGGCTATTGTGAATAACATTGAAATGGACATGGGAGTACAGGCATTTTTTTCATATGCTGATTTCATATTCTTTGCGTATATACCCAGAAGTGAGAATGCTGGATCTCATAGCAAATCAATTTTCCTTTTTTTTTTTTTGAGAAACCGTATACAAGTATTTCTTTTTTACCACCTCCTTTCCCACATATTTCATCTGTCTTTTTGATAACAGCCATTCTAACAGGTGTGAACTGAAAACACATTGTGGTTTTAATGTGCATTTCCACAATGATTGGAGATGTTGAACACTTTTTCATCTATTTTTCACCACTCATGTCTGTTTTGAAAAATACTTGTTAATATCTTTTGTACATTTTTAATCAACTGTTCTCTTATTTTTCACTGAGTTGTTTGAGTTTCATACATATTTTGATTATTAGTTCTTTATCACACATATGGTTTGTAATCATTTCCCCCCACTCTGGGTATTGTTTGTGAACTGCTGGAATTGGTTCCTTTGATATGCCAAAGCTTCTTAGTTAGGTGTGTATTTATGTGTATTTGTTTTATTTCCTATGCTTCGGGGAGTCTTATCCTTAAAATCATTGTCCAGAAAGTTACAGAGCAGATCTTTTCCCCTTGTTGTCTTCTAGTACATCACAGTTTCAGGTCTCACATTTAAGTCTTTTACCAATTTTGAGCTGTTATGTGTAAGTCACATGAAATAAGAGTCCAATTGTATTTTTTCTTTCTGTGCATGTCCAGTTTTGACAATGCAATCTTTTGAAAAAACTGACCTTTCCCTATTATACATTACTGGAACTTTTGTTGAAAATCCATTCCCCTTAAATAATTGTCTTTATCAATTTATCTATTTTTATGCTGAGGAATGAAAGGCAGGAGTAGGGTAAGAGAAGGTGTTGACACAAGGGTACAGATTTTCATTTAGACTATGAAATAAATTCTAGTAATCAACTCACTGCAAGGTGACCACAGTTAGTAGTATGTTGATACTCTACAATTTCTAGAGGAGTAGATTTTTAACATCCTCACCACAGAAAAATATCTTGATGGAATCACTCTATAACGTATACATAGATTGAAACAATGTATTATGCTTCATAAATATATATGATTATTAGTTTTTCAGTTAAAATGTATTTGATGAGGGCTGGAGTCACCATGGCATTTGCCTGGCATGAAAGAGTATGAAAGTTCGAAACCCAGCACCACGAACATAATGAAGTCTTGGAACAATGAAGACCACATGAAAAAGTAAATAAAATTGTTTCTTTCTCTCTCTCTCTCTCTCTCTCTCTCTCACTGTCCCTCTCTCTTTTGAAAAATATATTGAATGATTTTTTTTAAAAAGTATAATTCTAACTTATGTACTCTCCCTCATTTAACTGAAAATGTGAATTAACTTCTTCTGAAAGCATACAGCATCACTTTGTTGAAGATGCTTCCTCTTCATTCAGCAGAAACACTTATTCTTTTTCTCTTACAACTCTACCATTGAAATTTAAGAATAACCATTCCTAATATATCTTATGTTAGATGATAGGGTGTTATGGTTTTTATGAAAAGTGTCCCCAAAAACCTCAATATTTGAGACAATGACGAAAAGGCTGATAGGTGAATTTATTGGGTTAGTGAATTAATTTGTAACAGTAGGCTGGTAGGGTGTGACTGGAGGAGGAGGGTCATTGTGGGTCCATGTTTGGTGTACATATTCTGTATCTGACGAGTGGAGTCACTTGCTGCTTTATGATGTGATAACTGAATGCTTTCCTCTGCCACAATCTTCCACCATGATATTCAGCCTTACCTCAAGCTCCTGCATTCTATGGACTAAGACCTCTGAAATTGTGAGCCCTCAATTTATCTTCCCTTCATAAAATTGTTCCTGTTGTTTCTTTAATCACAGCAGTGGAAAGGTTGACTAAAACATAAGGGAACAAAATAGTACTGGAGAGAGAGAAAAAAAAATAAAACCGGTTCACATGTATACAATTGTGGCCAGATCATGAAAAAGTAAGAATTCATAGATAGTATAGTCCTTTTGATAGGCAGCATATACATATGAGTTGTATGAACATGAAGTTAAGGGGATAATTGTGGGCTGGAGGGGTGGCTCAGCGGTTTCGGCGCTTGACTGGCAAGCACGAGGACCCGGGTTCAAACCCCAGCACCATGTACACAACTAAGTGTTGGAGCAACTAAGGCCATGTAAAAAACTAAATAAAGTTGTTTCTTTCTTTAAAAAAAAATAAGAAAGGGGATAATTGTATAAACCAGGTTAATGTGCTGAACCTCTAAGTACATTTTCTTAAAAAGAAATTTACCTAAGACTATTCTGGCCCTGCTCTGGTTGTTACAGTCCTTGACAAACAAATTGTTATCTGTAGGGCTATTCTCTGGCCCAAAGACTTTAAGACTCTTCCCTGCCAATAGGAACACAAATTATTCTGAATGGGGGACTCCTGTGACCTTTACACAGACCAAAGGTTCCAAGACTCAGGAAAACAGACTAATAAAAAGCAAAGCCCATGGACCATAAAGTGTGAAAAACAAGTTGCTATTAGAACTGATCAATATAGGCCAAGGTGACTAAGACAGGCCTTTGTATTTTTAGCATAATTTTTTAATCCTATTATAATATTAAAATCCTTACCACCACACCATGGGTTTCTCCTGGATAAAATCATATGTAGTGAGGATTTATAAATTTGTTGCACTCCTACATGACAGAACTCTAGAAACTTCCCCAACACCCTCCAAAAAACTAGGGAATGAGGGGTGACAGGTTGTCCTCCTCTTTGAGATGATCCACCCTCTTCCTTGAGGGCATCTTTCAATTCTTCTTTAATAAACATTGCTACACTTGTATGTTTTGTGTCTTCCTCAAGTTTCTCTCCTGCAAGGGCACAGGAACCGAGCCACACAACATGACCCTTGGATTCCTGGGTCCCCCACTGGTAACATTCTTAATATAACTAGCGCCAGAGTCATCTCTGGTATTTATAGTTGCCTTCTACTGTCCTTCCATATGCTTTTTGCCTTACATGGGTAGTCCAGTTGGTGCCTGATCCAAGGTTTGGGGAGTGATCCAAACCCTCCTTCCTGAAATATAAGGACCAAGATCAGACTTGTTTGTACTTTGCTTGTATTGGTTTACTGTAGATTCGCTTGATTTAAATCATGAACATTAGAGTATTAACAAACTCCTCAGGGATTTGCTTTTGTTTTTTCATTACGGACATATTTCTTCTTATCCTGATTGTGTTCATTATTGTGTTGAACGAACAAATGCTTTCTTTGATAATAAAAATCAGTCACCAGCAAGAATATAATAATCCTGTTTCTTTGGAATCTTTATTTAATAACATTATGAATCCAAAGTAGACCAGGGCAAGTCTCAAATTCCAGTTTAGTGAATCCATTGATGTTTCTTCTAATGGAAGTGCTTCCTAAAGTTGGCTGGTGAGGGGGTAAAAATTTTATAAGTGCACCAATGTGGTTAACAGAGAAGCCACCCCTCTCTCAATCCCCTCCCTGCTCTCTGAACCCTGGTTACAGGGGAGAGGACACCTTTTTGTTTACTGATATATTAGAAGATATAACTTGAGCCTTATAAGGTGTTGCTACCAGCTGGTACATAGATCAAGTTCACAAATAGACAATATCAAACTGCTTCCAAAATGAGGTACATCAATATTTAAATGAGAACCCAAATCTATAAAATCAAAGCAAGGAAAAGTAGCATTTGTATGATCTTTAGTAATAGTAACAAAAAAATATCCATTACTCTATCCCTTTTCCCACGTTATCAGGGCAGATTTTAGTATATGAAAAATCACTATTACCATTCAGTCAATTAATATTTAATTTTTGCAAAATATATGTTGCAAGTAATGCAAAAGAGAAGGTACGTTTTATTTCCAAATGGAGTGTACTCAAAGTGATCTTTATTTCTATAGAATTTACAAAATATTCTATCAGTTAACTTCCATTAACAGGGTTCAAATCACATTATAGAACAACTAATACCTGGATTTTGTTACTGTCTTTCAGAATTCTTTTCACATTTTGAAGAAGTCACATAAGGGAGTGAGATCTTGAACTGGTCTTTTGGAGAATACCAAAAGTGAAAGCACTCAAAATTCTTCATGCATTTCATCTTTGTGCATGGACTACTGGAGGAAAATCCATCAGTAATAGTTATTGATTTTCTTCTGTGTTCAACATTATTATATTTTTTTCCTGGAGGCTCTTATGTTGTGAATACACACAGGTATGTCATATAGATTTTTCCATACTCGAAATATTTATGAGCTTTCTGAAAATGTTTTCATTCTATTCCTGCCATTTCACAAAGATATCAGGAAGATTATCTCTATGATTTTCCAAATAGTGTAAACTTGTTAACAAAGTCCAGAGGCCTGACTTTGGATGTACAACAAATCAGGTCAGTCTGGCTGCTCACCCCAAAAACAATGGGAAAAAGTAATGGAGAAATGCATTAAAGAAAAATTAAACATTGTAGCTACATCAGGAAGACAATGGGGGACCCATGTCCTCAGCCTTACCTTCAAAGGGCTGACAATGATTTTGAAGTTTTATAGAAATGGGAATGAGGGGAAGGTTTGAGAATTTGAATAGCTGGAGGGTTTGCACAGCTGTCAACAAAGGTGATCTTGGCCCATCATGATCTGGTCCATCATTGTGTCAGGATCGGTCATGCAGGACTTTGTCAGCAATAAGAAAGTTGTTTTTGTTTAGGGTACAGTTTCCACTCGTTACAAACTTTTTATCAATCAAACCTGCTGTTTCTGGTACCCAAGGTGATTCAAAGCAAGGGAAACAGAAGCAAAATGGATGCAGAGATGACAAGGTTTTAGTCTTGCATTTAGCCATCCATCTGACAATTGCAAACAAAAACACCCCGATTCTTTATTACTCACCCAGCATTCAATGATACAATATTTTATTGAAATCTACTGTTGTGAACTAAGGGAAATAGGAAAACCAAAAACATGAAAAATTCCTCCTTCATGGAACTTATATTCATATGAAAGGAGATCATTTTTTGCTTAAAACATAGGATCAAGAAAGGAACAGAAATCCAAATTTATCAAACAGATGAATATGACTATGACTATCCAATCATAAAAAGAACGTTAAGTGAAAAATAGACTTGAAATCAGGTGTGTCAAACCCACTGGGTAGAGACTATTTGAAAAACAGTTTTCCATTTTTACCTAACAAATCCATTTAGCGTATTAGATAGCTTCCTTTCCTTTGATTTATTAGATATCAAATTCTATGTGTTTTTTTAAATGTAAGGGTATAATTATTTAAATTATTCATATGTAATTTTATGAAATCCTGGTGAACATAGGCTTATATGAGTCCAACTGTACCATGACCTTGACTTAATCCTATGACCTGGTAATGTAAAACAGCAACATGAACAGCTCACTGTAACAAAAGCAGTAATACAATAAAAAATAACAATATAAACCTACAGATTTTTGAAATTCATTGCATCTATTTAGTTAAGCCATCTCAGGATTATCAATTTTTTCTAACCTATAATATCATGATGTATCTTGACAGTTTTGATGGGGATTATTTAAATGACTTAAGTAGTTTTGACCTTTATGAAAGAATACACCCATCTCCCTTGTTAGTTCTTCTCTTGTATTTGAACTTAAGTTCTTCTATTGTTGCATTTTAAACTAGATTTAATTTAAGTATTACAGAATAGACTATTTATCAGCCTCACACAATGAAGAAATACATCAGCTTTATTAGGCAATACGTGTGATTGGGAAATTTATATTATCTCCCTTTCACTAAGGCCTGTAAAAGCAAATAGCTTAAAATTGGGTTGTGGAAAATGAACCTCCTTGGTGAATAAACCCATAACTTTGTTCTGGATTGGATAAGAAAAATGTATTCCTGATGAGGTACACAAATATTTTCTCATGAATGAAGGTGAAATGAATCTTGTTATGGAAACACTCAACTACCCTTGCTGAGGATGGTCACTTAAAGAAGTATATTTATCTTAAATCAAGCATTCTTTTCTTTGTCTATCCATTCTAACAATAGTTTTTATGAATGCACTTCTCCATAAATGTCTCTATCAAGAAAAAAATATTTGAGTTGACCTATTAGAGGCTTTTTACCTTGCATAAAGATCGTAACACTTTAATTTGTACTTATGATAAAATTGTCCAAACCATTTTTTAAATAAAGAACACAGGACTTTATATATACAAATCACTGAGGAAAAGACTAACTTACATCTTTTAACCATTACTGAACTTTCTTTTATAGGCATCTCTTTAGTTAGAGAGCTTACTTCTCTTTAAAAAGAGCAATCAAAAATATTTTAAGTGAATAATAAAAGTTTGATCTCTTTTCATAAGTAAAATTTCACAGCTAACTTTAACCACATGCTAATTATTACTTATGAAATTCTTTCACTCATCTCCTGAAAAATCAGACAGTTAGTTAGAAATAGTGCTTTACAGAAGTGACACCTATTCATTCTCAGTGATTCACTGAATAGAAGAAGGAGGGCGGCATTTGTTAAGTAGGCAGAAAGCACAGTTCTTCATCATTGGATCCTCTTTTCTAGATTATTCTGAATTCACCTGTGAAGTTTAAATCTTGTTTTTAAACCACCCTGAAATCACATACTTCTGACATTTAGTATTTCAAAGAAAACAAAATCTCTGAAGCTAGATATTTCAGCTACCTACACACTTAGTTGCGTGTCCTGAGTGTGCATTTTTCAATCTTGGTTAGAACTGGGTCCCTAAACACTTCTCCAGTCCACAGCGCTCCTTTTCTAAGGATTCTTCTCCCACCCAATCAGTCATGTGTATCTTCCCTACAAAATCAGTAAAGCTAGCTAATGTTTGGGCATGAGTACCTAGAAGTTCAGCAACTCCATGTTAGCAAAGTTTAGCTATTTTTACCAGCAGAAGCAGAGAAAGTTGGTTTTCCAAGGAAGAGATCAGAATGAAGTCCACACAGAGAAGCAGAGTTGAAGTACAACAATTATCAGGGAACATGATAACTGTGGTCATAGATGCACTACCAATTCCTCTCTCCAGTTTCTGGTAAGTCATTATTATTCTTTCTCTTCTTCAATAATACGAAAGAAAATAGCTTCTTTACTACTACAACTAACAATAGCAACTTCATAAATCAGTTGTGTGTCATTACAGTGAAATAACTTAGGTAATTAACTGAGAAAAAGAAAAAGGCTACTTTTGTTCAGGGTTTTTGAGATTCTAGACCATGATTGAGTGATCCCTTGCCTTTGGACTTCTGGCGAAACAGCACATCAGGGGGGAAATGTGTAATAGAACAAGCTGTTCACCACATGTACAGGGAGCAAAAGAGAGAAGAGGAAAGTACCAGGGTGTCACAACCCCCTTTAACTGTATCTTTTCATGACTTTAGGGTATCCTTTCTAGGTTCCATATCCTAGTAGCACCATACTGGGATTCAATATTTTAATTCATGAGCATTTCAGGACATATCAAACCATAGAAGCAGCTAATAGTAACTAATATTTATTGAGGACTTACAATGAAACATGTAGTGTTTTTAAACACTTCATATATATACAAACATTTAATTTTCATGTTATACTAGTGAAATAGTTACTATCATTACCTTATTTTAGATGAGAAGTAAATTTGTCATACAGATTCTGTAAAATTACCAAAAGTTATATTGATGGAAGAAGAATGTAAAACCAGGAATTCCAGTTTCAAAGAATGTGCTATGTTCTTATACATAGTTTTTAATGGGAATCTTCTATAGAGTTTTATAATTTGAAACCAAAAGAGACTTCTGATTCTTAACAAAATGGTGTGGTCTTACAGAGATTTTACCCTTTTAGCTAAAACATCCAAATAATAAGACAAAAATGTGTGAAAGAACAGTATTCAGGACACTGTGCACCAAATAAGACAAACAACTTTCTTTGACTTGTAGGAAACTAATGAAATAAGCTTAGAAATCACCAAGGTATACTGACTTAAAAAAGCTTCTAGGCTTTAGTGCAGGAAGAAAACCAGGCAGACAGGGTCTACTGAGCTGAGAAGGTAACACTAATAGGGAGACAGAGGTAGCTAGGCTTTGCAGAGAAATGTGCTCATGAATTTAGAACGGAACAAAGAAAAGAACTCTAGAGCTCTGCAGAAGATATGTCTGGACTAGTTAGTAATCAGAGGACTGCTTGTCACATGTTTATGAGAAACTGCTAACAGTCATAGAAAGAATCACCCAAATGGATAGAGTCATTCCTAAAATCACACCCTACAGGAATAGTTCCTGTTACCCAGTTACTGAAAAGGTTCATAACTGATGAAAACATGGAGTGTATGCTCAGAAGAGGTGTCCATCAGTAGGAAAAAGAATTTTGTGGCCTGGAGCAGTGGTTGAGTGGTTACGGCACTTGCCTGGCATGTAGGAGATGTGGTTGGAACTCCAGCATCATGTACAAAACAAAGTGTCAGAGCAACAAAAGCCACATGAAAGAACTAAGTAAAATTAATTCTCTCTTTCTCTCTCTCTCACTGTCCCTCTGTATCTTAAAAAAAAAAAAAATTGTCCTAGACTGATTTCGGCTCTTGTCCCATATCCAAAATGTTATAGACTGTACCCAAAAAGGATAGATCTATTTGCAAGTAATCTAAATACACCCTTAAAAAAAAGCTCCATAAAGTGTACATGTGTACATGACACAAAAATATCCACCATCTAATAAAGCAAAATTGCATCCAACAAGGCAATATCAACAATATCCTTAATGTAATATAAATTATCAGGAATGAAACAGGAAAATATGATCCATATGAGAAAATTTATCAATCAAAATCAACTCAGAACTAAAACAAATGGAAAATAATTTTTCAAACCTTATAAAATATTATAGTAGTCCTGCACACATTCAGAAATCTATGTGTGATTAATATGTTAAACAGAGACATAGAAGATATAAAACAGAAGCTAATCTCATTGCTAGAGATGAGAACTCTTTAGTTCGTATAGACTGAGAAAAAAATCCCTTTGGGATAAAAGGAAGATGATACGTTGTAAAAATGTAGGAGTATATCTACTTGAACCAGTCCAACAGAAGCTATAAAAAATCAAATATGGAAATTAAAAGATTTAAAAATGATGAACACAGAATCATTAATTGGTGGGACATCTACAAGTGGCCCAACTTACATAAAGATGGAGTCCCCAAAGAAGGGGAGAGGAGGTGAAACAATTATTTGTCCAAATATTTATTATTCAATTTTACAAATTTGATAAATACTATAAATCAGCTGGTTCTAAAACTGGCACCAAACAGAAAACATGAAAAGAAAAAAAATTCATCAAGGAACATTCTATTAAAAGTGCACAAAACTAATATCAAATAAAAATGTAAAATATAACATCCAGAGGAAAGAATACATACAGAAGAGCAGAAAAATGACGACATAAGATTTCTTATCAAAATCAATGTAGGGCAGAATACATAGTAACATGCCTAAAATATTTTAAAAACAAATAAGCAAAAATCAAGTAATAAATTCATCTCTTGAGAACTGTGTTATAAATATTATAATAAATGAAGATGTTTTTAATGCATACAAGATTTGGAAGAATTCAAATCCAGCAGATGTGTGCTACAAGAAATATTAAAAGTAATACATAAGGCAGAAGAAATAAAATGCCAAATGGAATCCTGGAATTATTCAAAGCAATGATGAGTTCTTCAAATGGTAAGTGAATGAATATATTTTTCTTTTCTCAAGCTCTTATGAAGATAACTAGTTTTTGAAACACATAATAATGTCATATGAGATTTATAGCACATGAAAAAGTAATATCATATTGTTTGTAAAGCCAAAATGAAAGAATACAATTAGAAATTCTTAGATGTTAATTGAAGTTATAAGACATGCACAGGATTGCCTATAAGTTAGAGGTTTATACTCTCAACTCCTAAGCAACCAATAAAACAACAACAATAACAATAAAAACAGTTACAGCTATGAAACCAACAAAGCAGATACAGTGGGATTGTGAAAAAAATTTCAAAGGAAGTAAAAGAAGAAAAAGGAAACAACAAAAGCTGAGACAAATAAAGACCATGTATTCAGGTGGGAGATTTAAATCTACTAATTTCAAAATATTATAAAGTACATGAAAGAAATATGTCAATTGAGAGGCAGAGATTGTCAGATTGCAATTAAAAAGTAAGACCAAAGCATAAACGGCCCCCCTACGCATATGCAAAAGAAAATTAATATCAAAAGTAAGATACAAATAGATTAAAAGATAAATCATGCTAGCACAAATAAAATACATTTATCCTCTAGTAGACTAACTATGGAAAAGAGAAAATATATATTGCTAATATCTGAAATGAAAACAAGGATATCAATAACATCCCATTAAAATGGTAATAAGGGACTAATATGAACAGCAATGAAATCCCATTAAAAGTATAGTAATGGAATAATATGAACAGCTCTATGTTTAAAATTTTGATAAACTAGAGAAAGTGGACCAATTCTTTCAAATGAAATTGACAGTTATGGTTTGGATATGAGGTGCCCTTCAAAAAAGCTCACATGTTAATATAGGAATATTCAGAGGTAAAATGACTAGATTCTGAGCTAGAGTTATGGATTATCTCAGAAAGTTATTTTGAGAATATTTACAAATTTATATGGAGACACAAAAGAATATCATAGAATAAGCAACACAATTTTGAAAGAAAAAATCTAGGTATCATAATTGACACTATCCAACTTCAAAACAGAAAATGATCCACACAGATATTGTTATCTGATATTTCACAGAGGAGCAAAATTGATCAATGAAGAAAAAGTTGTCTTTTCAGCAAATAGTGCTAGAACAACTGACCATCCACATGTGAGCAAATGTATCTAAATACAGACCTTACAATCTTCCCCCAAATTACCTCAAAATAAAAAACAGACATAAATTTAAAATGTAAAGCTATAAAACTCCAAGAAGATAGCATAGAGAAAATATGGATAATCTAGAACTGGTTCTGACTTAGTTGCAACAAAAAGGATAATCCATGAAATAAATAATTGATAAGCTGGATTTAGTTATGATGGAATATCTCCTCCACTAATTTTACAATTCAGCTAAAAACGAAATGTAAGGAATCTAAAATAGAAAAATGAATTTGTAAAAGAACAAATTTGAAGTATTTACAATAATTGATTTCAAGTTATATTATAAAGCACATACCACGAGACAATCTCCTATTGCCAGAAATGTAGAGAAACAGATCAGTGAAACAGAGTAGACAGTTTAGAAATACACTCTTACGCACAAAAATAATTTTTGAAAAAGGAACAAGGACAATTTAATAGAGAAAGGCTCACCTGTTCACCAAATGTTGTAGAGTATTTGCAGCCAGGAAAAGAAAATAACCCTATATCCACACAACAGACATGTACAAAATAAGTCAAAATGAACCATAAACCTAAATGTAAATCTTGAAATTATAAAACTTCTAGAAAAGAGCAGGGTAAATATCTTTGTACAAAGATATTAGGCAAATATTTATATTACAATCACAATCTAGAAAACAAAAATAGATAAATTTGATTTTATCAGAATTAAGTTTTTCTCCTCCTCAAAAAATCTTCAAAGATGATCTATTATTATAACTAAAATTTTGAAAGCTTACTTTCAAATGCTGCTGAGAGTGTGAAAGAACTGGAAAAGGATAGAAAACTATAGAAGCAGTACTCATGAGAGTGCTGGAAGTTTTACTAATATTGCCTGTAGGCTTTAAAAGTAAAGCTACAACTGATTAATTCATACAAAATCATGAAATAGCAATCATCAAAGAAACATAAGAATTCTAAATGTGTGCATATTTAACACCAAAACTTAAAAAATTATCATGAAAAAGCAATCTCAGAAACAAAGGAGAAATAAATGAATGCACTGTCATAGTTGGTGATTTTAACATTCCTCTATTGACAATAGATATAAAAAATAGAGAAAACACAAAAAACTATAAGACTGTAAAGAATCCACAACACTATCAATCAACTTGATGCACTTGGCACTAACAGAAAAATACCATCGATATCCACAGAGAAAATATTTTTTTCAAGACTGCATACAACATTTACAACAGTAGACCATATGATGGGCCACAGAATATTTCTAGATTTTTCTTTTATACTGGGGATTTAATCCAGGGGTTCTCTAACACAGAGCTACATTCCCAGCCCTTTGTGTTTTTTATTTTTTAGACAAGGTTTTCCTAAGTTGCAGAAGCTGGCCTTGAACTTATGATCCTCTTGCTTCAGGCTCTGTAGTTGCTGGAATTGCAGGCCCTGTACTACTATGCAGGATGCAAAATATTTCAAAATTTAATAGTTTCAATTCTCTGATTAAATATTATCACAACAAAAATTAATACAATATTTTAAAACTCCAATTTTGAAAAGTAAATAATGATCCTCTGAAGAATCAAAAGAAATTTAAAAAAGAAAAAGAAATTGATATTGAATACAAAAATTGTATGATGAAGATAAAGAAACCCTTACAGGAAAACTTGGAGCTTTAAATGTTATTATTAACAAAGGAAAAGGATTTAAGGTCATTAATCTCCCATAAGAAGACACTAGTTAAAAAAAAAAGAAGAAGAAAAAGAAGCAAAGTAAGTCAACAGCAATAAAGCAACGGAAGAAATAAAAATCAGAACAGTAATAGCTAAAATTAAAAGTGTCAGGCAATATAGAAAAGCAAAGGCCAAAGATGATTCCTAGAGAACAGTAATGTAACTGATATCCCCTAACTTGAGTGATCAGGAAAGATAATGCAAAATAGCTACCCAGGAATAAAACAGAAGACATTGCTACAGATCATACGAACATTAAAAAGACAAAAAGGGAACATTATGAACAAAAGCTTTCCTTCCAATTCCTTCAGTGAAAGAAAGAGAAGTCTTCACTTCTGCAGACCTATTAAAACAAATTAAATTTGTAATAAAATACTTTCCATAATGAGGACTCTTATTCCATATGGATTTATTGTCACATCTTACCTCATATTTAAGGAAGAATTTAGATAATTCTTACAGACACCCATTCAGAGAAAGGATTCAGAGGAATACATTTCCACTCTCACAGTGCATCCATCATAAACAAACACTAAAAAGATATAAGGACATTATAAAACAGACATTATAGATTAATGTCTCCCATAAACAGAACTCAAAATTCTTTTAAAATACTTAAACAAATTTAATCCAATAATATAAAAAATGAACTACTTAAAGACAAAGAGGTATGTGTTCTAGCCATTTAAGGTAGGTTTATCATTATGAAGGAAATCAATGTAATGTATCATATTATGAGAACAAAGCCATAGGATCATCTCAACAGGATCATGGAGTACATTTGACAATTTTTGACATAAATTAATGACAAAAATTTCAGAAAATTACCATAACTGATATGATAAATCTTAAAAACTTCACCAAATGATTTATATTTAAAATCACCGTATTTTTTTTTAAAGAGAGAGGGACTGTGGGGCACTGTACTAAAGCTGAACGCTGCACTGGATGCCATGACACTTCTCCACTCACAAGGTCCCCTTCGCACGCTATGGTCAATTTCACATGCCTAGCACAAAGGACGCGAACCTGATGCCTGCTTCCTCTTCTCTACTATTGGTTCCTTGGCTGTCTCTCCTCCCTATAAAAACCCGTGTGCCTTGGTAATAAATGGATTTTGAGCTGCCACCAACTCCGTGTTACTGACTCATTTCCCTGGCCGAGCGGAGAGGGCTCCCACCGAAGGGAGTCCAGGGAGAGCCTGGTCGCCGCACTCACCCTCCTGCTCGGCTCCGGGGGATGGTTCAGCTGGTCCGAGCCATCTTGCCCGCCCTTGGGGACGCCCGAGGTGCGACAACTGGTGCTCCGTGTGTGGACCATTTTCTCACGCCCCGCCAACAGGACATTGAGTAAGTTTTGGTATGGGTGAGTGTGTCTGCCATCCTTATCCAAGGGCCCCTTCTCTCTTCCCCCTGTTCTCCATGCTAGCCGATGGGGAGCCCTCTGGCTCACCTCAACACTTTTGGGCTCTGATCTTTGGGCTTCTCTTTGCTGTAGGAGCCCTATTTCTCTGATCCTTTTGTGGTACTCCTTGTCCCCACCTCTGAGACTTCTTTATTGTCTCATCTCCATCTTGGGTCAATCGGCTAGCAGGATAGACCCTGCCTTGGATTCCCTGTGGATTCTCCTTAAGAACAGAGGGTTGGAGCTTACTGATGGTCAGGCGAAAGCCACATGGGCCACATTTATTAGGGTGGCCCCCTGGCTACCTGAAAGTAACTTATTTGATTGGGATACTTGGGACCGGGTAGAGCAGCTCCTTAGGAAAGCTCAAGTCTAATCTGGGGATCCCCCCACCTTTGGGGAGTTTCCTACAATCTCTGCCCTTAAGAGCTGTTCCCCCCACCCCCGACCTGATCACGTGCAAGAAAAGAAACACCCAGACCAAGACAAGGACTGTGTCCCCTTGGAGGAAGAGGCCTGTTCCCTGTACTCCGACCCCCACCTCGATCCTTTTGGCTAGGCCTCATGGCCTGCTAAAGGTGGGTCCCCTTCTCTCCTGCCCTCACCACATACCACATCCGCCTCTAATCCGTTTAGACCTGTCTCAGTTCCACTCCCCCTATTCTGAATGGTAACCTCCCTTGGCCCCGCCCTGTTCTGATCCTTGTCAGTTTTTAACCCTGGGGGCAACTTCCCATCCACATGGAATCCCTGGGAGCCTGGGGACCTTAAGGAGTTAAAAAAGGCCGTCCTGGAAGATCGACCCAATGCTCCTTGGACAGAGACTATCCTCCAGGGACTAGCCCATCACCCATGCACAGTGGTGGACTGGTGGGTGCTAGCCCGTGCAGTCCTTCTGGGTCCATTGTATATAAAGTGGTGTGCCCTGTACAAAGAGGAATGTCAACAGCAGGCGGAGCGCAACCAAAGCGCTAACCCCATGGTTCCTATTACAGTTGGAATGCTTACTGGCACTTCCAACCAATATTCATCAGGCATCCAACAAGCAGCCATTCCACCCCCTTATCAGGATCAAATTTGGGCTTTAGGCCTAGCCGCAAGGCAAAAGCTGGAGGAGGGACCCTCTGAATCCCCGATCGCTGGGATCAACCAAAAACCTTGGGAAGACCTCCCCAGGTTTATTAACAGAGTTGAAGGGAGCATTAAACGGAAGTTCCCTCCCAGTGACCTCCGTGATTCTTTCATCAAAATGATGTTATGGGAAGGAATGAATCAGGAACATAAAATGGCTTGTTTGGGTCTTAAGGATCGATCCATGGAGAGATGGATGATAGCCACAAAAGACATTGGGACCCACTCTCACCAAACTCAGGCATTGGCCTCAGCCTTACAGACTTCCTGTAGGGAGGACATGGCCGCAATAGTGTGCACGCTCCAGCAGGCATTCCCTGGGAGAGGCAGAGCTTGCTTTGGGTGTGGATGGGAGGGTCACTTCAAGAGAGAGTGCCCCCAGCAGGCCGCAAAGGGGCTGGACTCAGGCAGGGCCTCAAAAGGGTTAGACCCCGATGCCCGACATCTGCCCCCAATATACCGCACACACCTTGCCCTTGTTGCAAAAAGGCTGTCATTGAGCTAAAGACTGTCGATCCAAAACAGATACACAGGGTCGGTCTTTAAACTCCCCGAGGGGCTTACCCCAGACCCGTTAAAAAATAGAGGCTCCCCGGCCAAGACTTGTTGGACCATCCCCCTTGTGCAGGGTATCCAACCCAAAATGATCCTCACGATTGGGGGCAAATCTTTCAAATGCCTCATAGATACTGGGACTGATAAGACACTTCTAAGAAAAGAAGAGATTCCCCCCAATGGAAGCTGGTTCCTGGGCCCCCCTTACTGGGGGTGGGAGGGCAAAAACCGCTGACTGGGTCCTGTGGGTGGATCTGGACGGCAACGCAGGCAAAGTGCGCCCCCTGGTGGTGCCAGGGCTCACAGCTAACCTCCTGAGTCAGGACATATTAGGAGAGAGCGAGGCCTATATTACCACTGACCATAAGGCCTTTTATGAGGATCTATTAGATGAGGAAGAATATCAACAACAATTTGGAGAAGGCTGAGAAAACCATCAAAATTACCGAGATGATTCCGATTTTGAGAAAATTAGAAAGGGCCTACCTCGTTTTAACCCCCGGCCTCAGCCCCAATCCTAAGGGCCAATGCTCCTCCTAGGGTACCCAAGATTAAATGGCTCCCGGGACCCCCTGTTTGGGTGGAGCAGTGGCCTTTACCATTGCCAAAGCTAAAACAACTACATACCCTTAAGTCTCAACTAATAAAACAAAAAGGGGGAGCACTCCCCCCTCATGATCAGTTAAAAATGGCCCTATTTACATTAAATATTTTAAATTTTTCCAAAGGGGATCATTTCTCACCCTTTCCAAAACATTGGGCCACCAGCACACCATACCTGACTCTCAAGGTCAGATAGAGAGACCCCCTCACGGGGATATGGAGAGGCCCTGACCCACTGATCACTACAGGGTGAGGATTTGGCTGTGTTTTTCCAACTGATAAACCCAAGCCAATTTGGGTCCTGGCCAGGGATCTCAAACATTGCCCTTCTAGTACTGAAAGCCCTCTTAACGAACACCCAGGGAATTCAACCTCCCCTGTGGAGCTTTCCCCTTCTGATCTCTTCCAGGAACCATGATGATTGACCCGATTTTGGTTCTCCTACTTGTGGAGACGCACTTGACACAGGCCGGCTTCGGTGATCCAAGTAAAGCAAGGGCCCTATCTTTGGCCCTTGCTTTGCCAATAGACTTATCACCTTTGTCCAAAAGAAAGTTGAAGTCACACAACTCATGAGTGTCCAGGTTCAATATCAGCGACTGGCCGGTGCTGACCGTGGCTATGACTCTTTGGACCAATGACAGGTAAGATTCTCCTGAAGGGAGAACAACCTAAGACAGGTCCTCTGGGCCCCCCCCCCGCCACTGAGCAAAAACTGCTGGCAGTGCGGGTATCCAAAGATGGGTAAGAGCCCCTAAAGGACAGGTACAACCTAAGACAGGAGCCCCACCCCAGTTTTTAGCTGTCCAGTCAGCTCAATAATAAAACAAAAAAGGGGAATTGTGGGGCACTGTACTAAAGCTGAACACTGCACTGGATGCCATGACACCCCTCTACGCTCACAAGGTCCCCTTCGCACACTATGGTCAATTTCACACGCCTAGCACAAAGGGCGCGAACCTGATGCCTGCTTCCTCTTCCTCTTCTCTACTATTGGTTCCTTGGCTGTCTCCCCTCCCTATAAAAACTCGTGTGCCTTGGTAATAAATGGATTTTGAGCTGCCACCAACTCCGTGTTACTGACTCATTTCCCTGGCCGAGCGGAGGGGGCTCCCACCGAAGGGAGTCCAGGGAGAGCCTGGTCGCCGCACTCACCCACCTGCTCGGCTCCAGGGCACAATTCAGCTGGTCTGAGCCATCCCATCAGCCCTCAGGGATGCCCGAGGTGCGACAAGGGACAGTGAGAGAAAGAGAAAGAGAAAAAGAGAATCAATTTTATTTAGTTTTCCATGTGGCTTTCATTGATCTGAGACATTGTTGGGTACTTGGTGCTGGGGTTCAAACTCGAGTACTTGCAGGTGCCAGGCAAGCACCATAACAGCCGAGCCACCACCCCAGCCCCTTAACATCACTCTTAAGTCTAAGCTATCAAACTATTTTTTTCCTAAAGTTCAGGAAAAATTTACTGACAATATCAAATATTTAAAAGGATAAAGAGCAATTGGGAATCTCAGACTTTTCTTGGAGTGTAAGTGGGATATCTCTTTGAAGAAGAGCAATTTTTTAAACATGATAATTGACCAGTAATTACACTGCTAGGTAATATGCCTGGAAAGAAAACACTTGTCCACATGAAAGACTTCAATAAGAAAGTACAATAAAATAAACAATAGAAAGCTTAATGTTCATATCAACTCAAAAACAAAACTAATCTATGATGATAAAAATTAGAAACAGCTTCTACTAGAAGAGGGGCTATTATTTAGAAAGGTGAGAATAGTTTTACATCTTTTTTTTGATCACATATATGAGAGTAAATAAAATGGTCAAATTTTATCATATTGCATATTTAAAGTATGTGCCTTTCTAATGTGAATTGCATATTTACATTAAGTTAGTAATATTTTTACAGACATTGAATGAAGTTCAAGATTTGTTTGCATTTATTTTCACACTTGAAATATTCACAGTATTGGAATATTGATGACTATTATGTCTGTGGTATTGTTAATGAATTCGTACAAAATCTGTTCATTTATTTATTTTGGCATTCAGTTGAAGACTTGCTTATATTGGATTTAGTTTCATTGTTCAAAATATGGAATTCATTTACATTTTTGTAAGTCAAAATAGCATACAAAGTTATACTCATATAATTTGTTCTTCTCCATTATTCTTCACCCTTTTTCCATCTATTCCCTATAAGTAATCATTTTCAGTTGTTTCTGGTTTGCTATTTCAATGTTTCTTTTTGGAAGTATCAGGTATATTCTAATTTCTACAAGTGTAGCATTTATATATTTTTATTTTATTTTTACACTATATATATCATGGAATCAACCAAAGAATTGAGAGATTGTCCTCTTCCCTTCTCATGCTGTAACAAGCTTCAGTTGGATGGATCAATCTTGGTACTTGAGAGGAGGAAGGAAGAAAGAAAAGGAGAGAGGGAAGGAGTGAGGAAGGGAGGTTTTATGATTTTTTTAGTCTGTCTCTTACATTCGATATTCACATTTCAATATGGACTTGATATTTTCATTTGAATGGTATTGTGTACAAAGACTATTCTTTTGTTCTTTTATAGAGGTAATTTTGTTCTCTGCCTACATGCAAACATACATATAAACACCTTTCCCAGTTGAACCTCTAAGCCTGATCTTCAATTTCCTTTTCTAATGAATACTAATTTTCCTACTCATACAGCTTCTAATTTTCCCATCCTCAAAAATTCAATCACTTTGGATTCCTTTCTCCTTTTTTATTTACATTAACGTATTTACATTGTTAGTGTTTATTGTCCATTGCTTTAAATTCTTCTCTTATATGTTTTCATACTGACATTGTGTGATTTACATTTCTTGTTATCCCTAATTATTATACATGGTGGCAATGATTTCTGTGCTTCCATTCTTGACTTTCCAATCTGCATTGCTCCATGTTCCAATTCTTTCTGTTAGACTTCTATTTGAAAACCTGTATCATCCGCTCATTTCCATTAGGATCCTTAGCTGGATATCCAAGTCCTCCACAATTTATCTTATTCTTCCAAACCTGCCTCCCAATACTTACCATCATAATCCCTTCATTTCAGCCAGGCTGCTTTTCTCATTATTCAATATGCTTTCTCAAATCCTACCTATAAGCCTAAATTCACACCATTTCCCTCCCCTTTTTCTAATTCAGTCATGCAATTTCATTCACATCTCAGTTTCAATCACAGCAACAGAAGACAATTTATGCAGTAGCATTAAAATGAAATTCAGGGTTTTGGTCATTTTCAATCATGGTCAAACAGTTCTTCCTAAAGATGATTTTAAATGTTCTTTTTGTTTACCTTTTTTTTTTTTTTTGGTTCTCCAAAGAAGAGTAAACCTGAAAATTGTTTATACTTTCTAATAGTGATAAAATCCACATAGATGTTATCTACTAATAGTTTTATGGATAATATAATTTTGTATGAAGATTCAGAATTCAAAAAGTATTAAATTACAGCATGCTATGTTCTACATAACTGAGATATGGTGTACTTGGAGAATAGCTAAAGAAATACTAAACGGAATTAAATAATAGAACTTAAAATTTAATGGAATATTTTGGTGGGTACTATTTAACTTGCTACTTCAGCAAAGAAAAGCATTGCATGTTTGAGAATGATTACTAACTGGTAAGTTTCTTCTGTTCATTCAATCGACTAAAAAAAATTTCTGATCATTCACAACTCAAAACTACTCTTTCACATAGATGGCACTTTTTTGAATGATGCACATTCCTTAAAATGCTTTAATACATTGGAAGGATTATTTAAGTGACATGATCCACAGAAAGCACTGAGTGACTTGATAAGAAGAAATATCTTCTTTACAATCTGTTTTAGCCAGCTTTTCATTGCTATAACCAAAAGACCTGACAAGAACAATTTCAGAGGAAGAAAAGTTTATTTGGGGGCACACGGTTACCGAGGTCTCAGTCCATAGATAGCTGGCTCCATTCCTCTGGGCTGGAGGTGAGGCAGAACATCATCGTAGAAGAGTGTGGTGGAGGAAAGCAACTCAGGACTTGGCACCAGGAAGCAGAGAGAGACAAAATATATACCCTAAGGACTCAACACCCAATGATCTACCTCCTCCAGCAACACCCTACCTTTCCACAGTTACCACCCAGTTAATCCCTATGAGTGGATTAATATCCTGATTAGGTTAAGGCTCTCATAATCCAATCATTTCACATCTAACCCTCCTTGCATTTTCTCCTACATGAGCTTTTTTGGGGATACCTAATATTGAAACCATAGCACAATAAAGTAATACCTTCCCTTGACAATTTTAATAATTTCAAGGGTGTTCTGGCATATATAGACATAAGATTTGCAAGAACTCTAGACAGATTCCTTATATCAGCATTCATTATACCTGGTTAGAATTAACAACAGGATTAGTATCAGGGTTGGTTCATCATGGATGGAATGGAGACAGAAAATGAAGACCTTTTCACAACAGTGTGTCATAATTGATGTTAATTTTTAAGATATGTCCTACCTTGGGGACATTTATGGCTGGTTCCCTTGGTCATTAACTTAGACTTGACCCTTTCCTTGAGATGTACTCCTTTCCCATGGGATTTTTATATGCCTTGTATAGCTAAATTTGGCTGTGACCATGTGCAAATACACTGGCTAATGAAATACTGCTAAATGTATCATGTTTAAGAAAACTGTGATATCTTATAATTCACCATATGTACTTTCCATTTTGGTATGTGTCTCACTGAGGAGTGGTCCTTTCAACATTGACCTGGAACACAAACAATATGGGATAGAATTGAAGCAGATGGTCAAATGACCTCTAGCACCATAAAAATTTTTCTGTAGAAAACCAAGATTTTCGGGGTTGCTTGCTCTTTTCTCAAAACCTAGCCTCTAGTGACTGAACCCTAACTAATACAATTAATCTTATGTCCTGAGTACCTTTTTAATAAAAATAAAATGTACTGTCTCATTAACAGAAGTTATATATTAATTTGTATTTCATGCAGATTTGAGAGGTAAAGAATGCCACCATTGTAATTTTATTACAGTAATATTTCATAATACTTTTATTCATTATATTCATTAGGTAATATATTTTTAAGTATAAAATAGTGAATCTGTTTTAATCAGCTTGTTCATTGCTGTGACTAAGAGACCTGACAAGAACAATCTTAGGAGAAAAACTTCACTTGGGGGACTCATGGTTTCAGAAGTGTTAGTCCTCTAGGTGGTGGGCTCCACTTCTTGGCTTGAGGTGAGTCTGAACAACACAGCAGAAGAGTGTGGCAGAGGGAAGGAGGTTGAGGCATGGCTCCAGGAAGCAGAGGGAGACTCAATGCCAGATACAAAATATATACCCTAAAGAAATATGGAATAACCCACCTCCTCCAGCCACATCCTACCAGCCTAAAGTTATGATGCAATTAATTCAGATTGGTTCAAAACACTTATAATCCAATCAGTTCACTTCTCAGCCTTTGTATTGTCTCAAATATTGAGCATTTGAAAGACATGTTTCATACAAATCATGAAAACATCCTACCCTTTCCATTCTTTCCTCCTCACCATGAAAAACATTATTATTATACTGCCATTCATCTTTTCAGTTACTTGGGAATATCCAAGTAAACATAGGTACCAAATATTATTTTACTGTATTTTTACACAAAAGCATAGCACATTAAGTGCCATGTTCAAATATGATTTTTACATATAGTATATCTTAGAGCACTTTCCATGTAATTAATCATTATTTTACTAATCCACATTTCATTTTTATTTGGATTCAATAGTAATTTAAGCCATCTCCTTTGAGGACCATTTAGGTGGTGGTACTCTTTTGCTTTTACAAATAATGCTGCAACAAATAAACTTCTACTCACATCATTTTCCGTTTGCATAACCACATATGTAGACTAAATTGCCAGAGGCAGAATTGCTTGGTCAAAATCAGGTGTGCTTGAAATTTCAGTATCCATTAAAAATCAGTATCTATTATTCACTTTAATATACATTGATAAATTTCTTATCACAGGGATTATGGTGAATTTTATTACCACCAGCAATGTATTAAAGTGTCTGACTCCATAAATCCATTTTCAATAGAGAATGCTATCAAATTTAAGGATATAAACAAATCTAGTAGGTGGACAATGGCATTTCAGTGTAGTTTCAATTTGCATCATTGTTACCATGAAAGAGATTACCTGTGTGTCTCAATAACATAATTAATTCTTATTTATTTGTTGGTACACTGCACACCCTCTTAATTAGTCTTTCCTAGCCTATCTTCAATTCATTTTCCATTTTTTATAGTGGTTATTGGTTAATCTAAATATCTCCTGTTTTTAATTTCTAATTTCTAATCTCAATTTCAACAGGTTTCTTCCTAGGTGTAGTGTTTGTTGACTAACTAACCATGCATATTTTTTGAAATGATATTTTACAAGAAATCAATTTTTCACAAAATAAATAAATAAATAAATATTTTTTTATATTTTTAGTAAGATTTCTAAATATGAAAATCAGGGGTATCAGGCTTATACTTGCAGAGAAGACAGAAAGGAGACCATAGGAAAAAATGTTTGATAGTACCAAGAAAGTTTTATATTTAGCTAACTTTTTTTTTAATGGCATCTAGGAATGCTTCTTTTTTTTATTAAGAGTATATAGAGATACAAATGAGAGGGAAACATTATCAAACCATCAATGACCAATGTATATATACATAGTTATCCAGGGGTAATGCCAAAACATGGATGACCACCTTGGGTTTCACCTGTTGCAGTTTCTCCCAGAAGAACTCTGTGTTAAATGGGTATCTCATGGAGGAATAACCTCTGCTTCTGAGATGGTTCCCTTATATTCCCATTCTCCAGTATCCTAGGAGATTTTCAAATAACCTCCTCCCATCCCTCCCCCTCCCTATGCCTCCAAGTATCCTAGGGAGCCATCCCCCTATTACTCTGAGAGTCATTCAATTTGAAGTATTGTTAGGTTAGCCGTCTACCCTACTGATTCCCCATATATTCTAGCATCCACAGATGAGAAACCATTCAGCCCTTGAGTCTCTGAAATTGGGATACTTCACTTAGCATAATTCCTTCCATCTCCATCCATTTGATTTCAAAAGCCATAATATTGTCTTCTCTAATGGTCGAGTAGTATTCCATTGTATATATGTACCATAGTTTTTGTGTCCACTCGTCGAGTGAGGGGCATCTGGGTTGGTTCCATAATCTAGCTATAGTAAATTGAGCTGCTATAAACATTGAGGAAGCCACATCAGTATAACACGCTGATTCTAACTCTTTTGGGAACATCTCCAGGAGTGGGACAGCTGGGTCATAAGGTGGTCCCATCCTTAATTTTTTGAGGATTCTTCACAATGCTTTCCATAGTGGCTGAACCAGTTTGCAGTCCCACCAGCAGTGTAACAGTGTTCCTTTTTTCCCACAGCCCATCCAGCATCTGTTATTGTTAGAATTTTTCATTTTTGCCACTCTAACAGGAGTGAGGTGGTATCTCATTGAAGTTTTAATTTGCATTTCCCTTATAGCTAATGATGTAGAGCATTTTCTCATATATTTATGGGCTTTCTGGACTTCCACTGGAGAGGAATTCCTTTTGATATCTTTAGCCCATTTATTGATTGGATTATTTGTGAGTTTGGAGTTTAGTTTCTTTAGTGCCCTGTATATTCTGGATATTAGCCTTCTGTCCGAGGTGTAGCAGGCAAAAATTTTCTCCCATTCTGTAGGTTTTCCCTTGATGCTCTTGACTAGATCTTTAGCTTTGCAAATGCTTTTTAATTGCATCCCATTCATTTATTCTTGATTTTACAGCTTGAGCCATGGGAGTTTTGTTAAATAGCGGCCGACTCCTAAATGGTGTAGTGATGACCCTACTTCTTTTTCTAGTAAGTTTAATATTATTGGTTTAATATCCAGGTCTTTGATCCATTTTGATTTAATTTTTGTGCAGGGTGAAAGATAAGGATCCAGCTTCAGTGTCTACATATAGCTATCCAGTTTGTCCAACTCCATTTGTTGAACAGGCTATCTTTCTTCCAGACTTCTTGACCACTGAAATACATCTCCATATCTTTTTATTTTTTTATTTTAAACAGGATCTCACTAAGTGGCCACCAAGTTGCAGAGGCTGGACTTGAACTTGCAACCCCCAACTAACTACTTTGATATCTTGAGAGATATCTCTCTCTTCTCCACTCTTATCATCTTACCTTCTTCCTATCTTCCTTTCCCTCTCCCTCTCTTTCTCTCTCTGCTTGTTTATCTCCCTCCATCTATCCCACCTGTTCCTTCTAATTCACAACACAAGGTCCTTCACACTAAATTAGAAACAGAGAGAGGACTGATTGTGGGGGCCTCTTTGAAGTCACCCTTCCTGGAGCAGCTTGTTTAGTGAAAGAACTGAGAAAGTGAAACAGCACTGATAATAACGGGTTTTGTAGATGATGATTTTTGTTTTTTTTGTAAATTGTACCGTGGTTATTATCATGGGTTCAAAGATCCTATCTTTATATGTATTTGTCAATAATTTCTGACTGTCAGTTGTGAGTCTGAGAATACATAACAACCTGGTTCTTTTTATCCTGCCAGAATAGTTGTTCAACAAATTGAATTCTGAGCAAATAGAATTTCCTCTAATGAAACACAGCCCTACATTTACTGAATAGGTGTTATGTGGTCAATATTTAGATAACTGAAATCTCCTATCAGCAGTATTCTGACTTTTCCATATTTTTGATGTATTTCATAATTTGATTTTACTGATGGTTTTTGTAGATCAATAGGAAATCAGAAGAATCTTGTTCTGTTTTTCAATGTTAAGTTTGATTGTTGGATTATTTTGGTGATTAAATGAAAGTGAAATTATAAGGCACTGGACAAATTGAGGTGTTTTTAATATCACTGTATTTTTGTACTTTGTCATAGTACTTGGAATTAACAAAATACTCAAGAATAAATGGAGAGAATGAAGTAATTAATTCACACAAAAGATGTTTTGTAACATTCTTTGAATACTTCTTTTACTTTTAAAATTTGTAAACTCATCTTAAAGCACCTTTTAAAGTTAAATTTATTTTAAATAAAAACATTTTACATATTTAGAGTGTTAAGTGATTTTTTAGACATGTGCATTATATAATATTTAAATCAGCTTTAATATATGTATCTCCTCAATTATTTATCATTTCTTTCTGACAGAAACATTCAAATTCCTTTCTTCTAGGTGTATGACATATACAATATATCATCAATATTTTCATTCTATTGCTACTGTGAAAAAAACCCCAGAACTTCTCACTCCTTTCTAACCATAACTCTCTCCCCATGTCTCCTTGATCCCTTCACTGTCCAGTTTCTAATAAGTACCATTACCCTCTCAACTTCTATGAGATCAACTTTTTATACTACACTTACAAGAGAAGTCATTTAGAACTTGTCTTTCTGTGCCTGGCTTATGTCACTTAGCATGACAATCTGTAGTTTCATCTAATTTGTTGCAAATAACCAGATTTTATTATTTTTGATGGCCCAGTTTTATTCCATTGTTTATATATGTCACATTTTCTTTATCCATTCCTCAGTTGGTGGACACTTAGTTTGTTTCTAGCTCTTAGCTATTTGTGAATAGTGCTACAATAAACTTAGGAGTGTGAATGTCTCATCAACATACTGATTTCATTTTCTTTGGATATATACCCACTAGTGGGATTGCTAGATTATATAGTAATTCTTTTGTTGAGTTTTTTTGAGGAATCTATGTGAAATCTTTAAGAAAATTATCCTAATCTATAAAATACTATCCTATAATTTAAAACACTTCCTCAGTTCTAATGTGCATTTATTTGAAAAGATATCATTGCACTTTTTTCATTTTTTTTAAAGAGAGAGGGAGAGAGAATCAACTTTATTTATTTTTCCATCTGGCCTTTCTTTTTCCAACACTTAGTTACATACGTGGTGCTGGGGTTTGAACCCAGGTCCTTGAACATACCAGGCAAGCACTCTTCCATTGAGTCAGTGCTCCAGCCCTGCACTGTGTTTTATGATAACATGTTATAATGGCTGCTTATTTCCCAACTCAATTTCAGTGATAATACACACAGAGATGGCAAATTTATATATAATATAGACAGCTTAAGACTCTAAAACTAATGAATGAAAGTAATTATACTTTAACATATCTATTTTGTGCAAATTTTGACCACATGATATTTTAACACATTCTACATTTCAGAGAAGCTTCAAGTTCATAGAAAAATTAAGCAGAAAGTACAGACAATTATCATATACTCAGGGCACCCCCTGAACACACACACACATATTTTCTCCTACTGTCAACATCCTCAACCAGAAAAAAATATAGTTGTTATGATGAATGAACTAAAAATGGACATATTATCATCTGAAGTTCATATTTTACATTAGGGTTCACTTTTATTTTTTAAGAGAGAGAAGGGACAATGAGAGAGACAGAAAAAGAGAAGTTTTTATTTAGTTTTCATGTGGATTTCACTGCTCCAACACTTCATTGTGTATGTGGTGCTAGGGTTTGAACCCCCGTCCTGGTGCATGCCAGGAAAGCATCAAAACTGCTGAGCCACTGCACCAGCTGCTAGGATTCACTTTTGATATTGTACATCTATGTGTTTTGAAAAATGTATAATGACAGGTGCCCAATGTTAAAGAATCATACAGAATTGCTAGAAGAAAAGTTAGGGCCAACACTCCAGCATTTGGGAATAAGCAAAGTCTTTCTCAACATTACTACTAAAGTGAAAGAAGTAAAGTTAAATATCAGTGAGTGGGATGTCATAAAGCTAAAAAAGCTTTTGCACAACTAAGGAATTAATCAAAATTATCAAGAGACTTCCTACAGAATGGGAGAGAATCATGGCCTGTGATTTTTCTAACTAGGGACTAATATCCAGAATTTACTAAGTCCTCAAAAATCTCAACCTCAAAAACATAAACAGCCCAATCAATAAATGGGCCAAAGAACTACATAGAAATTCAACAGAGGACATTGAGCAAGCCAATGAACACATGAGAAAGTGCTTTAAATCACTAGTAATCAGAGAAATGCAAATCAAACCACATTAAGATTCACCTCACTTCAGTCAGATTGGAAAAATGAAGAATATAAACAATAATAGATGCTGGAGGGGTTGCAGAGAGATAGGAACATTAGCACAGAGTTGGTGGAACTGCAGACTGGTACAGCCCCTCTGGAAAGCAGTGTGGATAATCCTCAAAAAATTCGGGACGAACCCACCATATGATCCAGCCATCCCTCTCCTGGGTATTTTCGCAGGGGATTTAGAATCAGCACATTATAGTGACATGGCAAAATCTATGTTCATTGCTGCTCAATTTACAATAGCTAAATTATGAAACCAACCCAGATGCCCCTCTCTGGATGAATGGATCCAAAAACTGTGGTACATATATACCATGGAGTTCTATTCAGCAATTAGAAACAATGAAATTGTAGCCTTTGAGGCTAAATGGATGGCAATGCTAGAAATCATGCTGAGTGAAGTTAGTCTAACCCAGAGAATCAAGGGTCTAATATCTTCACTTATCTGTGGAGGCTGGAGCTAAACTCAGGCCTGTGTGAAAGGTAGTCAATCTCATGTATTAGACCCAGCAAAGACTTGTAACACATAACCTAGAGCATTCATAGATATATGTCTGCAAGGAGAGGGGCGGGGGCTGGTGTTGGTAGAGGGAGTATAGGGAAGGATCTAGGGTATAATTTTGAATTAAAAATATATACATATCATATTACTTTGGATACATTTTTGATTGTACAACAATTAAATTTCTTAATATAAAAAAGAAAAAAGTGATCAAAGTGTATTAAAAAAAAAACCCTTGGTGTTAGCTGAGAAATCCTTTTCTACCCAATGACTTCTATAAGTATAAGACACTAAATATGTGTTATCTTAAGCAACTAAATTTGAGGCACTTCGTTACCACAAAAAAAGGAAAATGAGCACACTGGTTTATCCATTATACATAACCAGAAAAAATATGAGAAAATGTGGGGGAAAAAAGCCCAAAAAGTTTAACTGCCCTAAAAAAATCTCTGTGCTTTGTTTATTGATTTCTTTCTTCCACTTAACCCCTGGAAAACACGGATCCATTTAATGTCTCTGTATTTTACCTTTACCAGAATCCCATACAGTTGGAAGCATACAGAATGGGGGCATATATCCATTGATTGATAATGTTTTGATAATGTTTCCCCCTCAACTGTATTTCTATATTCTTCTAATAAAAAAAAAAAGATTGGCTTCTTTTTTCTTGGAAGCATCCTAAACATAACTTTCTCCATGTCTTTTCATGCCTTCATAGATCAAATTTTTGTTTGCTTTTCTGGAGGAGAGACAGTCAATTTTATTTTTCATCTGTGTTTTGCTTTTCCTCTGTGTAGTTGTATATGCAGTGCTAGTAATCGAACCCAGATCATCACACATACCAGGCAAACATTCTATAGCTGAGACACCTCTCAAGCCCTCTTGATAAATCAATTCTTAAATGAAATATTCTGTTGTCTGAGCATTCTACAGTTTATTTACCATTCACTTATTAAAGGACATTTTGGTAGCTTCTAAGTTTTAACAACTATGAATAAAGCTCCTGTAAATATTTCTTAGCTGGGTTTGTGTGGATATAAATTTTCATCTTCTTTGTGTAAATACCAAAGAGTGCAATTACTGCATCACGTGGTACAACCCTATTCACTTTTATGGGAAACTACTCAAATGCCTTCCAAATTGACTGTACCATTTTAATTCCCACCAACAATGAATAAATTCATCTTTCCACCACCTTGTCAGCTTTTGGTATTTCCAGTGTTCTGAGTTTTGAGACACTCTAATATGTGGGTGACAGAAACTTATTTTAATTTACATTTCTCCAATGACATATGATATGGAACATCTCTTCATTGATTATTTACCAACTGTGTTTCCTGGAGAGGTCTCTGCTAAGGTCTTTGGTTCTTTCTTTTGTCTTTTCCTTTTTTTTTTTTTCCTTTTTTAAGTGAATTGTTTGCTTTCATTTATATTCTAATCCCTTTTTTAAATTTTTTGAGTTACACAATCATTGTGCATATATATGGGATACAGTGTAATTTGAAGCATGTATGCAAGAGTTAAAACTCCAGTCAGGGTAAAGAGCATGTCCTTTCCCTTAAACATTTGCCATTTATTTATTATGAAGCTTTGAACTCCTCAGTCTTAGTTCTTCATAAATCATGTAGTAGATGTTTATAAATTATGGTTACCCTGCTGTGCTGCAGGATATTAGAAGTAATTCCCAGTTTCTGAATAGATTTTGGTAGCCATTTTCCAACCTCCATCTATTCTCCGTATATATAATCTCCATATATATATATGACAGTGAGAGAGAGAATCCATTTTAGTTTTCCATGCGGCTTTCATTGCTCTGACACTTCATTGTGCATGTGGTGCTGCAGTTCAAAGCTGCATCCTCACACATGCCAGGCAAGTGCCACAACTTCTGACCTACCACTCCAGCATCCCCTCTATTATTCCTACCCTCCACTGACCACTATTCTATTCTCTACTTTTATGGAATCAACTATTTTGGCTTTTGCATATGAGAACATGTGGCATTCCTCTTTCTGTTCCTGTTCCTTATTGTAAAGTTTTAAAAATTCTTAATCTCTTCAGATATCTATGAGATAGAAGACTGTGACTTTTGCAAATGTTTTCTCCCAGTCTCAGGCACATTCTCATCCACTTGATGGTGCCTTTTGCAGAGCAGATATTTTTAATATTAATGAAGTTATCACTTTTTCTGTCACAAATAGTGATTTTGCCACAGATTTTAAGAAGCTATTGCCAAATCCTAGGTTATTCAGACTTTCTCTCCTGTTATAGGATTTCTTTAGTTTTGCATTTTACATTTAGGTCTAGTTCTAATTTGCATTAAGTTTTATAAAGAGTGCAATATCTGTGTTTAAATTCTTTTTATTTCCATGTGGATATCCAGTTCTTCTAGTAGCATTATTGAAGATACTGTATTTTCTTTATTGTCTTTGCTCTTTTGTCAAAGATCATTTTGTGGGACTATTAAATTGATTTTTCCTGTGAGCAATCAATTTATTTAACGGCCTCCATTTTTTTTATCTAACTTTCTTAACTATTACGCTTTTGCTGGTGATCACGGGTTTCAAGAGTCAGATGTGAGTAAGAGACTTCAGTATTTCTAATATAATTTGTTCCTCTCTGATAGAGAAAGTAGTCACAAATCTCATTGGAACATCCCAGCCATGTCTTGTTCGATTGCCTCTAGTTGCTTTCCTCTGGCTTCTGCTTACTCCTGATTGCAATATGCAAATTTCAAGTTTTAGTTCACCTTATTTTTGGACAAAAGTTAACTTTTTTCTTCTTTTGTTATATTTTTGAATAACTAATAATCCTCAAGGCAAGGTCTTTAGTTTGGTAGAAATTCATGTAGAAACATGAACAAGAAAGTTGCTTGTACACAAGTTAAAAAATATGTCCCTGCTTAAGTGATCATTTTTCACTTCAGTCAACTCTACTCTAGAATTCAGCTTCATCTCAAGTGTTTCCACCTCTGAAATCTAAATATCCCAATATCTTACAGTAGTATTTATGGGTGTGTCACATATATAACATTGTTTGTTTTATTCTGTCCAATGATTTCTTACATCATAATATTTATTATACAGTTGCATTCAATGTAATAATCTTTATGGGTTGTCTATCATATTAAATTGTTTTTTTTATGAACATATTTCTTTATTTTCCTATCTTGCCAATAACACTGCATGGTACATAGCTGACATTAAACCCTTCTTCAGAATGTTTTAAAACAATTAATCCTTCCTAATTTCACCTTTTACAGTTCTAAATTAGGCCACTTCTTTCAGTAGTTATCGGTGAGACAGATTAGGAGAGACAGTAAAATGGCTAGTTAGTAAGGACCATGTGCCCCATTCAACCACACCTAGAAGCTAGCCTACAGAGAGCTAGAGAGTGATTATCAGGCATGCTCAGAGCCTTCAAATGCAAAAGACCATGAAGCTCACCTGTGGGAGCAACTCCTTTGTCCAAGAGGTGGGAAACCAAAGAAGTAGGGGAGGACACAGATGGGAACTAGGAAAGATTTGCTACCTGTTTTGCATAGATTTTTAACCATCGTTTTGGTGCTTAGTTTCAATGCCTGTTTTTTGTAGAGTTTAACCAATGGTTTTGGTGATTTTCTCAATGTCTGCTTCACACGCATCTTAATCAAGGCTCATACCCCAAATCAATACAATCCCTAACAACATATATCAGACCGTATCCTGCTTCCAGATACCCCTCCAACTTTCCAGGACTCTACTCTCCTTCCTTAAATAAATCCTATTCTTTTTACTCTTCCCTTCAGTGGTTGTCCCTGGATTTTATTCTTCAAATTCTTGAGACAAGAACCCAGAGGAAAATTGGTGCTGAATTGCCAGGGTGTGTTTCCACACCAAGAGCAACAGTAGTGGGGGAAACCCAGCTCTCTGTAGGTTAGCTGATAACACTGTTTCAGCTGCAGAAACCTGCAGCCAGCCCAGTTTAACTGGGAATAGTTGCAAACACTGAAAACAGGCTACTTTGGCTACAGAATTCTGTAGACAGCCAACTTCATTCACTTAGTAGGAGCAGAGAATCTGGCCACATCTCAAAAACCTCTACATCATTACCACTTTTACTGTTCAGATAATGTGCAGTTCACACCTGGTTTACAACCATAGACATCTGATTAATTGTACCCATTTTTTTGTCTGAATATACCATTTTGCAAGCAGAGCGATCTTTCTAGAATGTCAATTTGAATGTTTCAGCTTCTTACGCATTCAATGGTCCCACCACATCAATTTTGTAAATACTTGAATTATTTAAGTACAGCTCAACAGCTGAACTTCCTCAAATATTCTACAAAATAAATTACTGAACTACACCATGGCCTTCAAACACATCCTGTTGTTTCTCTTTTTTAAGCCTCTGAATGCCCCTGGGACAGAGACCACCATAGAGACAAAGGGCAAATGAAATCCTGGGCCTTAACTCATGGCCTGACAACCATTAAAGTTAGTATAAATTTTTCCCTTAAGTCTCCCACATTAATTCATATCTTGCTAGCAATTAAAAGCTAGCTTGGTATTGGGGGTGGAGTGGTGACTCAGTGGTTTATGGCGCTTGCCTGGCATGCACGAGCACGCAAGTTCAAACCCCAGCACCACGTACACAACGAAGACTGGAAATACGAAATCCACACGAAAAACTAAATAAAATTGATTCTCGCTTTTTCTCGATCTCACTGTCCCTCTCTCTTTTAAAAAAAAATCTTTGTATGTTCCTTACCCATCCCCCTAAACAACCATATCAGCTTCAGGGAACAGGTGCTTCTTTAGGGCCAGGATGCTCTAGCAAGGCTTTCCAAGGACAAAATCATAAACGTTAAAAATTGTTGAGAAGCCATCCAAATGGCAAATTCTCAGGGCTCTTTTTACTTCCCATGATTTGTGTTTTCATCCATTTCCACCTATCTTAGCCACCCTTCCCCAACTGGCAAATAACATTTTATGTGAATAAAACTAGCTCTCTCCTTTTGTTAGGGAAGCCAGCCAACCACTCTCCTATGAGTGCTGCGTCTCCTTTCTCTTAGGAAAAGCCATAATAAAATCCTTGGTTGTATGTTCTCTCATTTTCTTCCATCATTAGGTCCTTATACACACACACACAAAAAAAAAACAAAAAAACAAAAAAACAAAAAAACAAAATGAGCTTCTTTATTAACCTTTCCTAATTCCACTTCAGAAATATAGCTGATCACTCCTCTCTTTGTTCCAAATCCTTTTTCCCCACAGATATCTACTTCAAAATGCCATATTGACTCCCAATAGCCTGTCAGCTCCTTTTCTAAACAATGGGATTCTTTCAGGGCTTGGAAATAAATTTTCATATATGAAATACTTAATGTAATAGTGCTATGGTGATGTTAATTGTTGTTGTTATTTTCTGTCTGCAATAAAAACAGAGTAACTTGCAGACAGGAGGGGCTGATTAACATGTTAAATATGTGTTTCTATTATATCCATGCCTGAATCATTAAAGGAAATAATGAATGTGTGAATGAATAAACTGAAATATGAAACTATGCTCAACAAAAGAAAATAATAAATGGTAAATAATATTTCACTTCATCATTTGGAATCTCAGAGTCTATGTCAATGTCAGAATGTGCTCATGAGGACCATTCTTGTTTTTCAGAGTTTATGCTGAGAATGTTTTCCCATTAACCAGTATCTGGAGTTGGATGGAAGCACTAGCACACTATAGATTTGTGAGAAAGGACAGTAGTTGTATGGACACGGTGCTGAAGGTTTGTTGAGAACAGATGCCAGTTAAACATTTTTTAAACATTGAAGTTATTGAGTATATTGGAGAAATGCTTTTGTTAACCAAAAAAGACAGAAATAAAATGTTAAATTCACATTACCTTACTTATGTACACACAAACACATATGTATTTTCCCTTATGATAGTCATTAGAATTTTTTGGTTTGGGCTGACTGATTTTTGATCTTTGTGAATCAATGACCAGATGGAATTATATTCTGTTTAGAACTCATATGTTGAATGGAAGCACATTTAAATTTTTAAACTTAAGTAGCAAATCTGTCTTCAAGAGAAGAGGTCAGATTTTTTTACTTGATAGAGTTATCTAAAGAGAAGTCAATGATTTGACTTGACGTAGATCTGTCTCTTGTCCAGGTGCCATAGTTTCCATTTCTTATATTTAGGACTTGTCAGTGAACTTCAATACATATCTAAACTCCATTTCTTTTCTGTATCTGTATCTTTAATAATTTTTAATTAATCTAACATTGACTTGACTAATAGTTTGCTACTTTATAGGACAAAATACTTATGAAATGTTGAAATCAGAGGCACATTTATTTCTCCTTAAATTTCACAAGAATTGTGTTTCTCCAATTTACAATAAAAAAGGAAGGTTTTACAAGCTTTATGATAGGATTTGAGCCATGAACCTAGTGATGGGCAAGTCCTTAACCTTTTTAAACTTTTAAATAAATATTTTATTTTGTTGAGGGTGGTGTCTTGCTGAAATTGTTAATGTTTTCAGATGTTACTAATCACTTTAATTGAGAATCACATTATATTTATCTTACATTTGAAATTTATTTCAAACATACCTATTATCATTAGGTCTTAAATAACACAAGGTTCAATGGAAAAAGTTAAATGTGTTAATAACAGAAGAAATTTTCATCCTTTTTCTTTAAAATATCTGAGTAGCCATTCAACATAAAGCTGCTTTTATCCTCCTTCTATTCCTGTCGCCCATGGGAAGCTTAAAAGTCTCCAGGCAGATTATGGCTCTATGTAAACCAAAAAAAGAAAATTAAAACTGTGAAAGCTTTCCTACCCCCCAAGCAGCTCTGTTTAAAGAAAAACTAAATAGCTTTCCTTACTTTCATGTCACAGAGAGACAGGTTTAAATCTCCAGAGCTCTGTAATGCAAGTCAGTTTCAGAAATTCAGGAAAGCTTAAGGAAAAAAGAAAAAAAAACAAAAACAAAACAAAAATCTCAGAGCTCAGTTGCAGCGTCTGATTGACCCAACTGTGCTTTTGAAGGGTCTAAATGCTTCATTTACCTTCCATAGTAGGTCAGATCACTCAAACATTCCAAAAATGCCAACAACAGCTTGTGTTTACATTAGCCAACTAGAAATAGTTTTAGATTCAATTCCTCTGTTGAAGATTCATATTTCCCTTACTCTTGATTTCTCTCTCTTCACAGGTATAACTTATTTAAGTTTGGAGGGAACAGACTTAACATCATAACATTCCAAGGTGGAAAAGGATTAAACATTTACTGAACCCAAATGCTAGCAGATTCTTGAGTAATAGCTGCATAAAATTTAGTGTATGTTTACATAGGTCTAAAAAAGGAAAAATTCATCTGTCAAGAAGAGTTGTTCCATCACTAGAGACTCACTTTTAAAAAAAATAGCACCTTTCTATAGAGTTGAAATGTGATTCCCTTTAATTATGAATCACTACCAACTTCTTCCATATGCAGTCATCCAGAACAAATCCAGCATTTTTCTTTTAAGTAGTCATACTGACTTCATAATGCAAATATTTCAATTTTTAACCTAAAGTATTTTGCCAGTTTTTTACTAGCTCTTAAATGAGATAAAATATTACACTCTAGCATTCTTTACAGTGCTCAGATAAGCATTAATAAAAAATAAAGTACACATCAAAATTAATTTATTTTACAAACAGGGTAGTTTGATTAATTTGAGGTGGAGAGTGAAAACAATTCTATCATAATTATGGATATGTGAAAATTTGGGATTCAAACTCTGAAAGCAAGAAAACATGGAAGACAACTTAAAATGCAAATTAGTAAGAATAAGTATAAAATATAACGGATAGCTAATCCTTTACTAAACCCCATCAAATTGATCTGATGGATCCTATCTGGTAATATTAATATTGTAGAAGACACTATTTAATAGTGGATGTCTAAATCCAACAACTCTATAGTCCTCACCCTCCAAATGCAAAATTTAAACCTTTCCTTGTTTTGTCTTTTTTTTTTTCATTTTATTTTAGAGAGTCAGTGGAACCTGCTTAAACATATAATTCACATGGGTGCAACTGCCTTTACCTCACACCTGCTTCAATGGTTGTTTCTTACTACTATCTTGACTACCGGCAGATGTTGCTTTTCTCATTTCTGGAACACTCCAATCTACTCCCCCCTCCCATTCTTTTGTTCTACCCCGAGCACCCAATGACTATGGCTTGCCTGGATTTTGATGCAATTAGAAGTATGTGGTATATATTATTTTTGGCTAAATGCTTCTGATTCAAAAGTTGCTCAATATAGCAAAATACTCATTTCACTTATTTTGGTATTTTTCTAATAGAATTGCTTGTGTCCTGTATGAATAAGAAGTTGACTTGACAGCAGCCACTCAGCCCCTTTGTGGCGAGGGAACTTTAGTTTCCCTGAGGTAAAATCTTTCCCCAACCCTCAGGCCATTGGAGTTTAAGGGAGCTGTTACCATTTCTAATACACACCTGAGATAATGTGATAAACATGTTTGATAGGCAGTGGAACTATGAATTAATCACAAAGATATTAAGGTGGGCAACATGCCAAAATTGGTAGGTAGAACCTGACTTGGGCAATGCCATTTTGAAACATTTCCTCCATCTTAGAATGAGTCACCTCACCTCCTGTCTCTAAACCCTGGACAATACTCCACAATCATGAAAAGGAACCCTAAAAATTCCTGTCATCATAAGAAGGACTGTTCCCTAACAACTCCACCTCATTAAAGTTTCCACTAGACAATACTTAGGGTGCCTTCCCAACCAGACCCTGGGTCTCCAAGACTCAGTAAAAAAGATTGGTGCACTTCTGTAATATTGCTTGACTCCGATAAAACTGGACAATGGCAGTCATTGGCCGGAAAATGGCACATTTGACTCCCAAATTCTCAGAGATCTTGAAAACTTTCTCCACCACAATGATAAATAGTCTGAGGTCCCTTATATTCAGGCCTTCTGGTTCCTCTGCTCCAGACCTTCTCTCTGCCAAAACTACTTTCACAATCTTCTCTACAGTACAACACAACACGCACTCCAAATTATCCATACCACCCATCCCTCTGTTGTTTCCTCAGCCTCTGATTTTGATCCCTCTGAGGAACCTCCTCCTCAGCCTCACAAGCAACCTCCTCCTTACGCTAATTCTCACTCACCCTCACCAACTCCTTCCCTGTCCCATACCTGCTTCCAGGGCTTCCCCCTAAAGAACCATCTGCTTCCTCTAAGGTCCTATCTCTCTGTGAGGTAGCAGGAGCAGAAGATCTTATATGTGTCACATTTTCCCTAAGCGATGTCTCCCACATAGAAAAACATTTAGCCTCTTTTGCCTTAGATTCCACCACCTTTCAAAAGGAATTCTTACACATTGACCAGTCATATAACCTCACCTGGCATGACATTAATGCCATTCTTTCCTCCTGTCTCTCCCTTGAGGAGAAGGATCACATCTTATTGGCAGCTGAGGCCCATGCAGACACCCTCCACTACCAAAACCCTACCAATAACCCCATTGACACCACAGCAGTTCCCCAGACTGACCCCAACTGGAATTATCAAACCAATTCTCCTGATAGGGCCAAGCTAGGTCACTGTATTACCTAAGTCTTGGCAGGAATGGAAAAGGCTATCTTAAAGGCAGTCAATTGTGAAAAGATAAAAGAAAATCACTCAAGGTAGTGACAAAAACCCTGCCATCTTTCTCTCCCTCCTTCCAGAGTCCATGATTAAACACACTGATCTTAACCCTAACTCAGATGATGGCACATTTTATATTCATTTACATTTCATCTCCCAATGTGTCCCAGATATCAGACAAAAGATCCACAAACTGCAGGATGGACCATAGACCCCTCACCTTGAACTTGTAAAACTGGACTTCAAGTTGTACAATAGAGAGGAGGATTTAAAAACACAAGAACTCAAATGAGATCAGGAAAATGCCAACTGCTTGCAGCTGCACTCAGACAAGGGCCCCACAGACCTCACAAACAAAGGTCCACTGCTCGGATTCCATGCCTCCAGGTGGCTGCTTCAGGTGTGACTAACAGGAGGACTGGGCAAGCCCCTGCCCTAACCCTAAGCCTCCAATTTGGCTGCACCCTCTCTGCCACAAAAGGGGACATTGGAAATAGGAATGCGTTGAAGGAGACTCTCGCTTCCATTTGAGTCCAATTCCTATAGGTCCATGGGCACAAGTTCCAGATTGGCAAACACCCAAGACTGGCAATAGGCAGCTCATCAAAGATTGTCTCGCCATCCCTGCTGCCATCACTCAATCCAAGCCTAGAGTAATTCTGTCAGTATCTGGTAAGTCTATCTCATTCCTGTTGGATATGGGGGCAAGCCTTTCAGTGCTACCAGAATTTTATGGCCCCCTCTGAGATTCCTCCAGCTCTGTTGTTAGCATTGATGTAAAACCCAGTACAACTAAACAAACAGGTCCTTTGCTTTGTAACCTGTTTCCAGTTTGACACTCGATTCTCTGACTCCTTCCTAGTCAAACCACAATGCCCAACTCCTATCTTCTGTAGGGACATTCTAAGCAAATTCAATACTTCCATTCATTTAAATTTCCAACAAAAGTAGCATAACACCCAAAAATCCTCTGCCTCACTTATCCTTTTAGGCCAATCCGATGCTCTTCCTGTCAGTGCTCCTCCCTGTCCAGTGTATGGGACACCTCCAGGCCCATTGTGGCCACTCACCATACTCCTGTATTTCCCTACAAAACCCTGCCTCCTCCCTTCAACAATCCCAATATTCCCTCAGTCCCCAATGCCAGCATGTCCTAAAACCCATGTTTTCTAGCCTTTTCAAAGTTAACATTCTCCTAGTCATTAACACCCCAACCTAAGCTGTCAAAAATTCACAGTACCTTTTGACTAGTTCAAGACCTCTGCCTCATTAATCATGCTGTTTTTCCCATTCATCCCATAGTTCCCAACCCTTACACCCTGCTCTCTTATATTCTCTCTACTACAACTCACTTCTCAGTTCTCGACCTCAAAGATGCCCTCTTCACCATCCCATTAGATCCTTCAGCTCAAGATCTATTTGCTCTCATACGGACAGACCCCAATACCCATTTCTGTACTCAGCTGACCTGGACAGTCCTTCTCAGGGTTTTAGAGACAGCCCTCACTTATTCAGACAAGTCTTATCTCATAATCTAATTAATCTTAATCTGTCCCCTGGCCTCCTTCTGCAGTATGTAGATGACCTGCTTCTCTGTAGTCCCTCCTATAACCTGTCTATCAGACACACCACCCTCCTTTCAAACTTTCTAACTAAATTAGGCTACTGCATCTCCCCTTAAAAGGCTCAGGTTACTCAACCCCAAGTTACCCATTTAGAATTTTCTGTCCTCAGCACAGAGCTATTCCCATTGTTTGTGAACAACTCGTTCAGGACCTCTCAGTTTCCAACACCGAAATGATCTAATCTCCTTTCTGGGACTGGCAAGCCGGTCATTTCCACCTTTTGGTTCCTTTGCTAAACCCCTCTACTCTGCTTCTCAGGGTGACCTTTCGGAACCCCTCAATTGATCTCTTCTCATGAATACTCCTTTCCAAAATTTAAAGCAGGCCCTTTTGCAGTTCCCTGCTTTGGACCTTCCAGACATACAGTTGTCTTTTTTTCTCTGTTACAGCAACCAAAAACATAGCTCTGGGACTAATATGAAAAATCTTTGGAAATTTCCCCAGGGTCATTGCAAATCTCTCAAAACTATTAGACACAGTAGCTCAAGGCTGGCTCTCTTGCCTAAAGGAATGTGGAATTAGAGCTCTTTGAGCTTCACAGGCCTGCAAATTAACTGTATACCAACATATTACTATCCTCTCTTCTCACAACCTGAAGGAATTACAGTCATGGCTCTCTCCTGTCCCTCTCCCCATCCAGCAAATACATGCTCTCCTTGTAGACAATTCACTGACATCTTTCCAACACTGCAGACCCCTTAACCTAGCCACCCTCCTACCTCTCCTCTCAGATAACAGATCAGACACCCTTCCCTCTCACTCATGCCTTGACTTTTTAGATGCCAAATCCTCTCACTTTCCCCATATTTTAGATCTTCCTTTCCCAATGGCACTTCATGGCTTGTTGACTGTCAGCTACTTTGCCTGGCATATTATCATCCCTGCAACAGGTCAGCTACAAGTCACTTTTGCAAGTATACTCCCCCTGTAACCCCAATACTTTAGTTTGCTGGAAGCTACCTGGTGGGTCATGGGAATAACACTGTCATATTTGCAGTTGGCATCATTTATGGTCAGAACTACAGTGGTATCTGATCATCTTCGAACCTCTGACTTTTATTCTTGATTGATGGAAACATTCTTCACAAATGCTTTTACTCTTGTCCATCTTGTGCAGGTACAAGAATTTCACCTCTAATGGGCAATATGAATGTCCCCTATTGTCCCTCTTAATCATGACCTCAGTTTCAAAACCAACAAAATGAAACCATGGTCCTATTCCATTATTCCTAGCTAGAGTATCCAGGCAGTTCTGGCTTGTTTTGAGCACTCTAATTTTTTCAAAATAAATGCTTCGGGCCTTGTGGGACACTGAGGTAAGAGCTTCGAGGGGCACCCAGAGATGAGAGGCAAGGAGTGGGATGGGCAGCAACTCTTGATTTTGCTCTGGGACCTAGAATTCAAGAAACAGGTAAACACTATCTTCTAGTTTCACATAAAGCTTGAGGATGAGGACAAGAAATTGCAAAACAGAAAAAAGAATTGGAAAGAAATGAAAGAAATCTTGTTAGATGATAATGTTTGAACCCCAAACTGAGTCATTTCTAAAGCTTGCATACCACCAGACACTTTCAGTTTGGGTATTCTGTAATTATCACAGCAACAACAAAAGTTATGAGTATCTTTAGTCTGTAATTATCAGGAAAATAACTCCAAGGTAAAATTTTTATTTAGTACTATCTCATTAGGAGGGTAATCCAAGAAAGTAAGGGTAAGGGACAAAGAAACTGACAGCGACAACTTGTGCCATTAGAAGTGACTGATTCTTAGTCACATAAATAGTGTCTCTGAACACTCCAATGAGATGATAAACTGATCCAGCAGCTCCTATTTTCTCCTGATTAAAGCTTAGGCCCAGGGAGAATTATTCGCCCCATATTTCTGGACTGAAAACATGGGTGCTAAGTAGGGTTCCAAGCTGTCGTAAGAGTTTGTAAGGACAAAGATGCTTTTTAACCAAACTTTAGTAAGGTTCCTCTAAGCTTTATTCATCTAGTTTCTCTCCTTGGACCTTACCATCAACAGTAAGGTGATAAGTCAGGTTACTGAGAATGCCCTACATACAGTGTCTGATCACCTTTAACATTATATCAAGATTCTCCTCCTCCACCATCTTCCTAGTTACATCTGGTTACCTTGGCTTGTTTTTAGAAAGAATTGTGTTAGGTAGATTGAACCAAAATCCCACTTCATCCCTAATGTTTCCACTAAATATTTTTTTTATTCACTGGTATCTACCCTGCTCCTCCACTACAAATTCCCACTTCTCCATGCTATTTTCAAATTTAAGCCTATTTCTATACTGAGATTTCATTTCCATTATTGCCATAGACAAATCTATTTTCCTCATTGTAATGTCAGGGTCTGGTTTTTCACTAATAGCAGCAGAAAGTCTGGAGTGATAATTCAAAGGTCTTGATAAGTTCTTGTTAGGTTTACATTTATGACACTGAGCAGTGCTCACAGTAAGCAGGTTATAGCAATGGTGGCTGGAACAGGAGATAGGAGGCTCCAAGAGAATATGAAATAATTCACAGCAGGCATCCACTGATGCACCTAGTGATTTGTTCCTACTCTTTAATTAAATTGAACTGGGAGGTCCCACCAAAATACTTTCATGGACCTCTAATGTCACAATTCTTTCAAACTTTCTTTATAAACACCTTTTTGAAGGGCCCCATTGGAATGTTCCTGAATAGATTTTAGCTGGGCTTGGTTCAGGTAAACATCTACATTGCACTTGTAGCCCCTGATCCATTAGAGTATAAAGATACTAAAGCTTCTGCATATGTTTTCTCACTCTTAGTAATTTTTATGTTATAGATTTCATTGTTCAATAGTTTATTTTCCTTTAGGACCTATCCTACACATTTATATTAAGCATATCTGCATATAACTGCAACCTGATTAGAGGTGTGGATTCCTCTTGGAACACTTGAAACTCCTTGAAAGAAGATGAAGTTAGCTATCACTGGAGTTTCTTCCTACTCACACTAGACCACCTAGAATTCAGACAGTTTTCCATGGGATAAATAATTTTAACTAAATAAAAAACCAAATGTAAAAGATTATAACAATGGCAGTGAACTCAGCAATACGAAAACAAATACATTAAATTATTGAAGAAATTGAAAATATAAAAGAATCACTAGAGAATTAGAAAGCAAAATAAATAGAAATTCATTTGTAAATGTTGATAGATAAAAAAATACCATCAATTCTTATTTTTTGTGGTAATATGTTCCATAATGTTGCCATAAGAACCAAATTAGAAAATATCAAATTATTTCTTGTAGAGCAAATATCACGTTAGTTTCCTGCAGGCCTCTACTCACAACGTTTTTGTCAACCGATCAACACATCTACATGTGTTTCTGTTTAAACAAACTCATGCTTAAATGAAGCCATCTAACACATATATCTTGTCAAGAAGTCATATCACAACTTTTCTTGTACTCCTTAAAGTACTGTCTTCTACTTTTAAAAAGTACTGCAGCACTATACTTGGGGATAAAATCAATAGCAAAAAGCACAGACTTGAGGAAAGCATGACATGACATAGACCAGAAAAGAATATTTGTTTGCAGCAGGAGAACAGAAACGTGAAAGCAAAATATTGCATTGTTGGACCACAGCTGGTCAAGAGGAGACAACTCAAATTCTTCACTGCTGTAGCATGTTTGTAAACACCCACAGAAGCACCAGCAGGATTGATTTGGGTTATAAACAGATTTTACATACTTGGTATATTTGCAAATGTAGAACATGTTACCAATTAGGATCTACTGCACATAATATGTCATTTTAAAAATTAAATAACAATTTCTCTTTAAATTCAGGTAATTCAAAATTATCAGGAAATGGAATCAGTGAATGTTATTCTGAGAGTGATATCTCAGATATGGATAAAGAAAATAGTGGTGAGGAGTAAAAACCCTGGATTCCTTTATTCCTCATATGCTTCAGTAGATAGAATAGGTGATAGAGACAGGAAAGGGGTTCAGAAAATGGTATGACGTTAGCCAATAAACTGCAACAGCCCTTGAAGGACCACGTAAAAACACACACATATTATCCTGGGAAAAAATCAGTGCTTTATCCAACTTTGCATTTATATGCACTAATAATAATGTGATCTTGTGGTTTTATACTCTTTGAGTTAAGATTTCCATGACCTTTTTATTCATTCTTGGTTTATTTATTTCAGGTAATGGAGACATATTCCTTTGGGTAGAGTTATTTTTTCTTTTTGAAATACATTTTCTAAAATTGGTAAAAGGAAAATATTTGATTTCACCCTAATATACAATATATTTCAATACAATTGAAGTATAAATTATCAAGAGAACTATGCCATGATTAATAAGGAAGCATGTACATCTTTTCTTAGTTGCTCATGTGTTCAGGAATTTGTAGCCACTACATTGTTTCAGCTACTTTCTTCTGAATTGAATTTTATTGTTCAATTATCGTTATTTTTGGGGACATAGTAGCACCCTAATATAACTAATTCTTACTGTTTTCTTTCATGAAAAAGCATATTTTCAAATTATTTTAAACAGTACTCATGTCATTTCTCTCTGATATGGAAAATTAGAGTAATGACAGAGAACACATTTATAAATATATAAAATGTTAGATGGATTGTTTGACACTTTGCGGGAATCAATATGTGGGCCTGATTAAGAAGCCAGGCTTAATTAAAAGGGCAATTAATTTTTATCTTCAATGGATAAGTAGTTATTTTTGAAGGGTCTTTCTTTATGCACATCGAATTGATTAATAAACAAAGGTAGTGCTACCTCTACAGGGAAAAATTTCAGAGTTTCATTCTGTTCAAATTCATATTATGAAAAGAAAAATCAATCAAGGAGAAGTTTTTAATATTCCACAATTTTGAACATGTTTCAATGAAAAGAGAAATCACTATGAAATGCAGTTACAATAACATACGGTTTTCCTATGGTGTTGAGAATTTTAAAGACAGAGAAAGCCAAAGAATGAAGAAAACTACATTAAAATCGAACACACTGAAAACACCTTAGTGACTGTAGTTTTTATACTTTGCAGTCAAAGCAACAAACCCAAAGAGTGTTTCTGTTTTCTACAAGGAAGTGAATTTTCCAGTCTCTTGAGTACTTTCCCATTTTCCTGTCTTATTTATATGAACATTTCTCATACACATAACAGAGGCACCATGCTGGTACCACTATCATCCTTCAGAATTGAAATTAAAGCTCATTGCTATTATATTAAAAAACTAATAATATTTTTACAACTTAATTTGCTTAGAAACAAAATGTCATAAGAATACAGTTGAAAATAACTCTTCATCGTTACGTGCTGTGATTGGTACATTTCAATAGAATGTATTTGAAGTTTAGGTAGTTTGCACAGGGTGTTTAAAGAATACTGTCTTCTTAAAGTTGCTGCTTTCCAAAGCAATATATTTAAAAGAATAATAGTACTGCTCAATAACCAGGGTTTTCTGTAAGTCTGCTCAAATGATACTGAATGATAATGATAAACTGTGGTTTTTAAAGTGTATCAGACATGTATTTGAGGAAAATAATTTTGATGTTTTACTGATTCAGATTCATTGTAATACATATTTGTAAAAATAAATCAATGCTCAGGATCATTATCACAGACACTGTAACATCTTCAACCATTAAAATATATTTAATGTTCCTTACTAAAATAGAGAAGTACATTCATATACTTTGGAGAGATTTTTTTTAAGAGAGAGGGACAGTGAGAGACAAAAAAAGACAGAATCAAATTTATTTAGCTTTTCATATGACTTATATACAGTCATATTGTTCAATGCTACCTTGTGTAAGCAGTGCTGGGGTTTGCACCCATATCCTTGCACATGCAAGGCAAATGCTGTAAACTGCTGAGCCACTGCTACAATCCCCTTTGGAGAGAATTTTGGTGAGAGTTGAAATCAGAGTAAGCACTGCATAATAACCACTTATCAAGAAAATGTCATGAATGTAGCATATGAATTCTGAGCAATCCCACATTTGCATACATTAAAATACAAAGGGGAAATAATTGTGCTGCTTATTTTCATTTATCTGAAATTTTGTAAATTTTGGTAAAATATGTCAGATTGTACCGAATAATAGGCATTGGTGGCAACATTCATTTCTTTCTTAAAATTAAGACTCATATTTTTTAACATATTTTAGTCAGCTCTTTCACTGCTGTGACAAAAAGACCTGCCAAGAAAAATTTTAGGAGAAAAAAGTTTATTTTGGGGATCATGGCTTCAGAGGTCTCAATCCATAGAAGGCGGGCTCCGTTCCTTGGAGACTGAGTTGAGGAAAGACATCATGGCAGGAGAGTGTGGTGGCGGAAAGAGGCTCAACGCCTTGCAAGCAGAAGATCAGAGAGAGAAAGGCCACTTGCCTAATATAAAATATATAACCCAAAGACATGCCCTCAGTGACCTAGCTCCCTCAGCCGCACCCTGCCTGCCTTCAGTTGCCACCCAGTTAATCCCTATTGGGGAGTTAATTCACTGACTAGGTTAAGGCTCTCGTAACCCAATCATTTCACTTCTAAGTCTTCTTGCACTGTCTCACACATGAGATTTGGGGGAAAACTTCTCATCCGAACCATTACAAAGGATGAGGAGGAAATTCAACAGAGGATTCCCCCAATCCAACCCCAATAAGCCACTTGTTTACCTGACTGTTGGCATCTCCTGACTTCCCATCCCCTTTCTGCCTTACATTAAGATTTACAAACCTGTATCATTGACCCTCAGCTCCCTCAATACTGGGTTTAATACTCATACAGATTTGAACATAGGACCAACTCACAGTTTCACCATCTCCTCAGTCAACCCCCTGACCTCCCTCTATATCATCCATCACCACCAAACCAAAGTCACATTTTGAAACCTATCACCCTGTGACATCATCTTTGTTTTTCATTTCACTGTTCTATTGTTCTACTCTGCTGACTGCAAGCACAATGCCTATTAAAATCAATTTTGCACTCTCAAGTTCTTGATTTTGTCCAAACTCAGTCCAACTTGTAGGGTTCATTCCTTTGCAAACACCTGTAAGTCTTTCCTTCTCTCCACTGTTTCTTTCTTACCTGACAAAATTTCAAATCCTGGTTAAATCTATTCATCCTATTGCTGTGTAGGCAAAAGTTATTGAAAAAAATATATAGAAATCCCTTCCAATTATGTTCACCATTACCAAATGTTTTTATTATTTTTTAATTTTATTCAGAAATATATTTGTTGAATAAAAAAGCTTCTAATGAAATTATATATATATATATATATATATATATATATATATTCATTCTGAAAATTAGATTTACCCCCATAAGCCCCCTGATTTTTGCTATGAGAAAATATTACCTCTCTTTCCTTAAATTTTATTTTTCTACAATTGATGAGTACTACTTATACAATCTTTTTTTTAATACTCCATCATTTCATCCCCTTTTAAATCTCAGGTAATGCTTTTATCTGAACTTCAGGGGAGAAAGATAAGCATCTGGTGAGATGATTTCTTCTTCTCATTATCAATTCCAAAAAATCATCAACACCTGTTCCAAAAACTGTCATCATTCTAACTATACCATGAGATGCATTTGGAATTTCCACCTTTCTTTATCTTTTTGTTGTCGTTGTACATCTTGGAAAAGCTAACAGTCATTCCTCTGGCTCATTTTGTTCCAACAGTCAGTTCTCCACATTTGATGTAGATGGTAATTCCACCACTTAAATACTTTGTTCTTTTATTGTAGGATACCACTTTCTCACTGATTTCCTGCTTATCCATGACTTTTCGCTGTTGTATCTTTCACCTTACCCAGTATGCTAAATTGGGTTTTCTACTTTCTTTATCAACATTCTATCTCTAAATTGCTTTATTGAGTTGAAGATCTGCAATAATGATTCTAAAATTATGTGGCCAACCTGACCCTTGTCCCAAATTCTGAATTCCTCATATACACACATGCACACACTGTGTATAGATATAGATACACACATTGAAGACACACATATACACAATAAGCACACACACAAATAAAAAATATTCTCTTAGAAACTGCACTTTAATATTTACTAATTGTCTTTAATTAAACTTATGGAAATGTGTTAATCTTTTCTCATTAAACTTCTTCCTCATCTAAGTCAAATGTTACCAATATTCACACATACAATTTAGTCTTCATTTTCCTATTTTTCTTATAACTATTCCTACTCATACTATCAATAACTCCAAAATATACTAATGTCTTGAAATTTCAACTACTAACTCCATAGTTCAAGTCCCATGTGCTCTAACATCTGGCTGAACATTTGTTCAAATGTGAACAACTACATTTGTTCTAAAATGGAATTTGGAATTTAGTACAACTCTACCAAACACAGGACAAATTTTTCAATTTTTCTTAGTTCAGGCTGCTGTAACAAAGTGCCAGAGACTAGGTGTCTGCTTCTCAATCTCTTTCCACAAAGCTGTCCATTTCCTAATCAATCTATATTCAAATACCATTTCCTTACAGAGTCTTTCCATGACCACAAGGTCTGAGAGTCCTGTGTACAATACCTCATTTTATTTCCTTCATAGTGTTAATTCTTATCCTCATACGTGTATTGTCTCTCATTTTATACTATGAACTCCTCGCTATAAAATTCTTACTTTTCAAAACTAAAAACTAGAACAGAGCTTAGTATACAAAATTCTCTCTACGCTAATTCTTTAAAGAGAGGACAGTGAAAGAGAGAGAGAGAGAATCGATTTTTATTGAGCTTTTCACATGGCTTTTGTTGCTCTGACACTTAATTGTGTACATGGATGCTAGGGTTTGTACCCGTGTCCTTGTGCATGCCAGGCAAGCACCGTAACCGCTGAGCCACCGCTCCAGCCCTCTGTCATAAGAGACCGTGGATATAGAAAGCTCAAGCAAGGAAGTAAGGAGATAGAGAAATGACGAAAATGGGTGAAAGGACTGCAGATAGAGTAACAGTAGCATAGTGAGGGAGCTAGAGAAAAAAATAGCTGGAGTTTAAAAAGTGGAATGTTTAGCTCCTTTTAATTAGAAATGTCTCAGTTTAGTGTAGCAACAATAACTGTTTTCAGATGCTTTTCGTTCATCTATATATTCACCCAGCAATACAATCACTGGGCTGGAGAGAAGGCTTAGTGGTTGAGGACAAGCCTGGTATGTACGAGAGCCTTGGGTCAATCCCCAGCACTACATACACAACTAAGTGTAGGAAAACAAAAACCAGATAAAAATAAAAAATTAACTCTCTCTCTTGCTCTGTCTCTCTCTCTAAAAACAACCAAATAACCAAACAACAACAACAACAAAAAGAACCAAACATTCACTGGACATGTTCCATGAGTCCAGTATTGCTTATTTAAATATGAATTGGCTTGCATTGCCTCTAACATGAAAGAGCTTGTGTTCTAGGGTGAGGAGAGAGGGACAGTGTGGAGAAATGTGTCCACTATTCTTCTCTTTCCTTTTCAAAGAATATATTTACTTACATTAAAAATAGGATATCTGTCTAATTAATCTAGATTATTAATCTAGATTAATGTTATATAACCATAAGCTTTGATTGGTTACAGGTTCCTTGATCAAGACCTACAATATAATAAATTCAGTGGAATATAATTAAGCTTTTCAAAATTTACGTTGCATTTTTAAAACTGCAGAAAAACCACAGTATACACATTTTAACTGTTTCTCACACCCAACTGCTGGATTTCTACGGCTGCATACATGTATCTCTCCAGGTTCTAAGGATATCTCATGTGTATGCATTGATTATTTACTAGGGAAAATCATTTTTTTCCTGAGTCATTAATCCATTACATCTTTACACTTTTGCAGTTTTCTTATGATAATGCTTCCGAGGTCAATGCCCTGCCTATAGCTTAAACTCAGCTCTTCTTAGGTGAGCATCATAACATCTTCACTGCCCAATCATCATAAACTTTGCTTCCTGTATTTCCAGATTTAACAAAGTTCATATAATTTAAAAAGTACATAATTAAATCTATGAATCTTGGTTCTAATTAAACCAACCACTAGAAACTTAATGCCTCTTGAATTAAAGCTCAATAAAAGTCTTTATATTAACACTATATAGTTGCGCAGATGCCACATTTTCTAAACACAGGAATATACAGAATGCATGGAATTTCGAGAGGATTATAAAATTATTTTTTACCACTCTTATTTTATTGCTTCATCACATCAGACTTGGCAAATTCAATATGCTACAGAGCAATGGGATCTATCACAGTGTTGATCAATTTAGGTTACATTCGACTCTTCCACATCCACATTTTTTCAAAGATTTAGTTATAAACTTTTAAAATATCAATAAGTTGATAGCATGGAATGAAGAATAATGCTTTAAAAGCCTTCTGTAGCAGACTTTACATATTTTTATGAAAAAAATCAAAAGCTAATTCTGTGACATTCAATAGTAATAATTCTAGGTGATAGTTTTAATAATGGGTATTTCTATTTTACAGAAGCGTGGAGGGTAGGAGAGCCTGTGGAAAATGTAGAACATAATGAAATTAGTGAGTGATCGCACAGTATTTTAAAATATCTATCTAATTCTAAAATTTAGGCTCTTGATACCTATATTGTTTTGTATCAACTCAGAGAAATTTGTTTTTAGAGGACAAAGTAAAAACCTTTTTAAGTAAATATACTCTCTCTTTCTCTAATCTATCTATCAAGCCAACTTATTCAATATTAAATAAAGCATAGCAAACTACTTTGGGCTAATTGCCTTTGATATATATGTGGTTAATCTGGAAAAGTACTTCATGGCCATAGGGCTCTGTAGATAGAAATATTTTTCCATGTATTGAAATATTTTTATAGGCAGTTCAGCGATGTTTTTTAATTTCCTGCACAGAACACCCACTTATTTCTTATTAGAGAGATATACAGCTATTAAATGAGGTTGATTTTTATTCTGTTATGAATGAAAATATTGCTTCATTATTCCACTGTTGCATTACATTAACAAAACTACCTTTTCTTGTTTTGCTTTGGTGTATGTTTGTGTTTACTATCAGCTACTTTATAAAACTCCTAATAATTATAAGGTTTTTCCCATTGATTTCCAGTAGTTTTCTATCAATCAAATAATGTCACATGAATTAATGATGACTGTATATTTTATTAATTTTTCAAAGTACAATAAGCACTCAGATCTACTTTAGTTCCAGAAGTTTTCTTCATGCTGCAATTCATGTAGGCCTATAGACAATTAGTTTTGACTAATTTGATATATATATATATGTATTCTATCTAATAATTTTCATTTCATCAATATTTTTGTAAAATTTTCATAACTTATTTATGCATGTATAAATGTATATGTGCACATATATATGTACATATATGTGTGTTTCCTTTAGTGTTGATTATTTTATGCAATGTCCAATTCGTGTTTTATGTACTTTGTGGATTTTGAGTTTTCCTTAATACTTTTCTGAATTCACACAACTATTCCTACTGTGGTATAGGTGTTCAATCATCTTTGCTTGTTTCCTTCCTATATCTTTTAATCTATCCAAATACAAGCACCAATTTCCTCCCTGTTTATAGTAAAATAAGTGAAGAGTATTATCCTCATGTATAAGCTACTATGTTTTTATCCATAGGATGCTGTTTCTGACACTGTTTTCTTCAAACTAAGAATATTTCATCTAGTACAAGGGTTTACCAATATTTATTTGTAAGAACAAGGGAAAGAAGTAGAAAATGTTTTTGCCCAACAAAATAGATGACATCTTCCACTAGAGCAGATACCATAGCCATTTTGATCAGTATCACATATCCAGTTCAAATAAAAATGTTCAATGTATGCTTAAATAAATTAATAATAAAATTCCCTTCTTGGATCGCTAGAAAAGGAATTGGTATGCATGACTTTCAGTCCCATTAGCTGTCTCCAGGAGGAATTCATTGTATTGGTCTGAGTTATGCTTTTACCCTTTTTCAATGTATGGATTTTTGACGATATGAAATTCTATAAAAGAAAACAGCCCTACTGTCTTCAAATATACAAACCCCCACACTCACATGTGGATACACACCCCCATAATAATTGAATGATAGTCATTGATAGTCATTCTCATGTCTCACAAGGTTTTCACTGAATCCTGCAGTTTCAGGGGTGAGTCTTACTCTCCCAGATGTACTACACCATGGGCAACTTCACCTCTGATTTTTGTGCAAATTGCACTCTTTGCATTTGGAGATAAGAACAGATACTCCAAACTTTGTTCAGATGATAACAAGACCTTCTGGTTAGTTTAGGCTGGCAGGTATCAAATAAACTGTTTACTTTGCCGCATCTGTCTCCCAGTGAAATTTTTCAGTTAATGAAGTCTTCCCAGATTTAAAGAAATTGACCCGCCAAACATGCTAATTTTGGGTGTTTTCATGGATTTCTACCTTTTCATTTCTGCCCCCCTCAGGTTTTACCAACACTTTAGACTGTTTCTGACTGCAAGCACTGTCATATTCTGGAAGACATTATTTTTTAATTTGGGACTGTATAAGTACTTTCAGGTGCCATCTTGTGGTATTGAAGCTGGTCCTAATATACTGTTCCATGTATGTAATATTTTCTCCAGAACTGGAGGAAAGAGATTATGGACAAGGGGAAGAGATTACTGATTTCTTCCAATATCATTTTGCCTCCTTTATTTAGCCATATCAGTAATCACCTTGGAAATTTGCTCCCAACAACAAGCCTACATTTCTGGGCCTCTCTTGCTTACCAAATGACTAAGTCTTGGTGTGTGAGAGATAAATGAAAATGCTAGTTGGAAGATTCAAGAAACATCTGGCATAAGTTTTGCTCTTTTATTCTTAAACTCTTCCCCCATCCTGCTGCCTATAACAGGGTATCTGGAATGTAAATTTCATCTCCTAATCTAAGTGATGTGAGCTCTATAGATCAATGGTATAGAAGTAGACTAGTTGTTAAGGCTTTTAAGTATGAAGAAGGCTAATATTCATTTTTCTGCAGCATTATAATTCTGTAATTATCATTGAATAGTTTATATAAATTATTTTCAGTTTCATTTACAAATATATCAACCATAACCCCTTGCATTCTTTTAATAATGGAAATTACTTTTGGAAAATGATAGGAAATAAAAACAAATACTAATTATTAAATGCATGAACATTACAAATGATTACAAATAAGAATAAAAGCTTCTTTAGAACCTTATATAATAGACTTTATAAGCTGACAATGTCTTTTAGAATATCTCTTTGTGATTACTGTGGGTGATGTACCGTTTCACTGCTTCTTGAATAGAAGTTATTAATTTGAAGCACATTTAGTCAGAATTCATGATGATTTGAAAAGAATTTAGTATTATCTAGGGAAAAGGGCTTTGCTTTAAAATTAACAATATAAACAAAGTTAACAGATTTCAATGAGTCATTTTATATGTAAACAAAGTTTTTCTAATTTCTAATTTCCCTCATCTGCTAAAAGCATGTCCCTAAACACTTAATTTAGGCAGTGTTAGTTTATGCTCCAGTTCTTGTGGGGCCTGGATTGGAAGAATATTCTGTTTCTTATGAACTATTCCCTGATGAAAATGTCTTAATAGTTAAAATCATAAATTAGACACATGAATAGGAAAAAAATATCGTAAATCTTGGCTCTTCTCAAGACAAGGCTTCCCAAATAAAGCTCAACGTATGAGATTTCCAGCTCCATTCAAAAGACACTTGCCCAACAGAGATGTACCAAAGGTCAAAGGGATGTCCCTAAGTGTGCAACAGATCCAGTGTTTAACTCTTTAGCTAGTAATCAATAGAGAAACTTCATATCAATATTATAAATATGTTTTCTCTTTGACTCAATAACTCCACATTTTTTTAAGAAAGAGGGACAGTGAGAGAGAGAGAGAGAGAGATTTATTTAGCTTTTCACGTGGTTTTCTTTACTCTGAGACTTCCTTCTGTATGTGGTGCTGGGGTTCAAACCCGCGTCTTCGCACATGCTGGATGAGCCACCACTCCAGCCCCAGGAACTCCACCTTTAAAAATATGTCTTATAGGTTGCCACAAGCTGTGCAGCAGAACTCACATCCCTGCCAGATGTGATGAGGGATTAAGAAAAACACACAGACACAAAGACATATATAGAAAGCTGAGGCCAGGTGGGAAACTGCCCTCTGATGGAGAGACAGTGACCCAGTGCTAGCACAGCACGTTTATTTTATCATGAGAAAGTTAAGGTCACAGCACCAGGAGCATTTTGATAATTACAATTGTTTTCTTTTTTCATTTTTATTTTTCTTAAGGTTTTCATTCCTTAGCAAACAATGTCTGAGCCCAAAGTCAAGGATTGTTTTTTGTCCCTGTTGGTTCTGGCCAGAAGCCTCTACACATATACACTAAATATTCTCAAAACATGGCTTTAGTCATTATAAGCAGATCACTTTTGAATTTAAACAGAAACTGTAATTATTGATGCTATTTTAAAACAATGAGAGATATTTATTCAGCAGCTCATGTCCAGTATCAAAACCATAGACAGTTCTTACTCTCCTAGACCGTAATCCAGAATTGCCCTGCATCACGACACAATATCATGAGACAGTACTTTTCTTGAACAAGTCCTCAGAAACAGAACATTCTGGACATTTCACACAGAGATTGTTCCCCTACCAAGTTCTAAGGCCATCTCAGACCAAGTACATCATACATAAGCTGCAAATTCACGTAACTAAAATTCCAAGCTGAAATTAGACATTTTTTGAGCCATGCATATAAATGTTTCCAGTCAGAACTATGCCTCCATCAAAGATAGTCCCTGGCAATAATCCAGACAATGACTATCCTCAGGTCTGGCTCTCAGCAATAAGGATTCTTGCATATAGTTAAATGCATGCAAGAGTTTGTTAATTGATAATTTTTCTAATTCCAAAGTATTGATATCAACCCAATGTTTCTTAATATTTGCCTGATTGAATGAACTCTGAAATATCCACATAATGGAACTCTATAACTTGTGAAAATGCAAAGGAAATAAACATAAGGGAATTTTCCATGTACTGATATGAGTTCATCTCCAAGATACTGGATTGGGCTATATGAAATTGGTAAGCCAAATATGACAATATGACTTAGGCATTTTTACATAATTCAGAATGTTAAATCAAGGCAAGTGAACAATAATTGAATTCAGACTACGCATTTGCTATGTAACTTTTGTGTAAGAAATGGGAGAAATGGTAATTATATATGGTCAGGTTTACTTAATAAAAAGACATTAATACAATTACAACATTTAGAGTAGGATGGGATGACATGAAAGAATTTTCACGCTAAAACTATAGATTGTTTTTAAACCAAATGAATTCAGTTACTATTTTAAAAACACTTTTGCTTTAGTCTACACTATATATGATGAGTTATGAGACCTCTACAGTCCTTTTGGAACAATCTGTAAATCCTCAATGAATATTACTTGTTTCCAAATGTTCTTTGTCTAATCTAATATTGATTAATGTTGTTTTGTTTTGTTTTTTATAATGAAAGGAGAGAAAGAGGGAGGGAGTCAATTTTTATTTATTTTTTCATCTGGTTTTGTTTCTCTGACACTTATTTGTGTATGTGGTACTGGGGTTGAAACAGGTCCTTGCACAGTTCAGGCAGTCACTCTGCAACTCATCCACCATTCCAGCCTTGATTAATACTGTTTTTAAAGTTATGGAATACCAGAAATTTTAAATGCCTTACTTAAAAGTGGCATTTTCTTAAAATGATTTTTTAGCTCCAAAGTATATATACTTCAGATTTTCAACATTTGTGTCTGGGAAATTAAACATTTTTTCTATAGCATTCATGGTATTTTTCACAGCCTTGTAAGGCTTTATTGCAAAATGCCTAATGCTTCCTTTTTCTTTTTTTTTTCTTTGCTACATATGTAGATATCACAAGGGGGGTAAATGGTTATTAAGAGCAAAATCTAACACATGTATTGAACACCTGCTAAGACTGTGGGTCAGTGTTTTTGATGAAACATTTACCAGCTACTTATTTTAATTAGCATCATTAGGCCTTTTAAACTGCTGTTCCCACAAGAAGAAAGACATTTTCTTAACCCACTTTGTAAGTATTTATAATGCCTGCTGATTTTCAGCTGTGAAGACATCATTTATTATATTCATAGAGTTTTATGGAGAAAGAGACTGAATGAGTTTTTCTGCTAACATTCTTTCCCATTTGATTATATCATTCTACACCTCATGCATAGAGAATTTGAATTCAATCAAATAAAAATACCTCCCTGTAGGCTCTATACACATTTTCTGAGCCATCTAGGTGCCTAAATTTTTATATCCAGATAGGAAATGAATGGAAGCAATGAGAAATAGTGTGGAAGCTGTGAGAGGCAATGGCTGCTCCCATGTGTTAAATAAATAGCTAGTGGTATTTTACATTTATATAGTCTTTGGCTTTCTAGATGTTTAACTGATATTAAATCCATTTAATGTCTTGAGACATTACTGCTATCTGCCTCATTATAAATTTAAGCATGTGAGAGTTTAAGCAACCTGTTCAAAATCAAACTATATTAATTGTTGGAACCAGGAGCAGATCCAGGCAGTTTGGGTCCAGAATTTGTGCTCTAAATCATTATGCTATTTAAATAATTTAGTAATTTGTGGTATATGCACTATACTGATTGAATACAATAAGTGAATTAATTAAAGATTAAATCAATTATGAGTTCAAGCAGTGACAGGAACTTTAGAAAACAGAGCTTTAGAAAACACCACGTATGGTTCAATTTGTCTTTTGAGCTCAGGTGTCATTGCCCTCACAATTAGACCCCTTAGACTATTAGATGTTCCTGTCTGCTTACAACTACAAGAATTCTATGATTCCACAGGTGAGAATAAAAAGTGTTGTTTTCTCAAACTCTTGTTCTCTAGAGCTAATCTTATTAGAAATATTATAAAATAACTAAAAAACAACATCTATTTCATTGTTCAAATATATAACTACCTACTATAGTTCTTGGCTGGGCAAAGCTAAAAGAATAACTTAGAAGGCAAAGATTCTTCCTTACTGATCGTTTGAGAAATCAGGGACTTAGGAATCGCAAGATTGGGATTTGCATTCTCAAGTTGTCTAGGACCACATAGAAAGTACATCTAAGCAACCCTAGAATGCATAGGAACTGAGGAAATTTTCTCAACAAGAGTTCTTTTCCTGGAGGAAAGGTCATGAAAGCAGCATACACCTGCTTCTCCACAAGTTACATCAAAGCAAGCAGAAGAGTGGCTGCTTCTTGAGTGGCCATGGGGGAATGCTGGAATTCAATAATGGAAAGAGAGATTTGGAGACATCCGGAGACTTCTCACATGGCAGTGCAGCAGGGAAGAAGAGTACCCCTACTGAAGAGGGATAGGTAAGCTACGGAGAGCCCCAGTGAGCTCTAGGAGGACAAAATATAGTGTAAGGAGAAAGAAACCTGGAACCTGCATAGAGAACTGACTGTGGAGGAGATCTACCATCTTCCCAGCTGATTCTCACTGTGTTGTAACCAGGAGCTACCTTGAGAAGGGTCTCACTGTCTGAACTTAATGCTCTGGGAGTCTTGCATTTTCTAATTTCTGGGGCTCCTGAGGCAAAATAATTGTGTGAGTTCAGAGCATGGGTGCCTAGAGGTGAGGGGATATGTCACAGGTCTCAGAATTGTACACAACGGGAGAATGGATTGCATCAAGAACTCAGATGTCAGAACCTGGAGGAGTGAACAATTGTATGGGATTTGGGACAAATTCTGTCTGGGAATAAAAGCACTGGTACTGTAGGCAGCAAAATGCTTGGATCCCATCTTCTACCTACTGCAGATATTTTCCTGAGTTCATTGCTACCCTCCATTCAGAGAGGCCACCGAAGATGTGCCACAGAGGCAGCATCAGCCCTGTCCTCAATGTGCAATCTAGAAAGCTCCATAGAGAACCTTTGGGGATTTTTGTATTCCATTCTAGCTCATTCCAGTAAGGAAATCAACTGAGAGGAACTCCAACTGCTTTCAGCTAGAAATCACAATCACAAGTCACCAGGGAGCATGTCAAAAGAAAGAAGAGGAAGGTGAAAAGTATATAGCCACAGCTCTTCTCTGCCCACTGGGGACACAGCCTAAGGAGACTCTGAGAGAGGCTTTGATCAGCAGTGAATTCAAGGGACCAATTTGGTCTACCCATTTGAATACCTTAGTGGGAAGGGAATTTTTATTTTCTGTGAATACTTTTTTGTTGTTGCTGGATTTAGTTTATTTTTTCATTATTCTCTCTCCCCTCTTCTTTTAAAATTTTAAACTTTCCTTTTTCCTTCCCTTTCCCCTTTTTATTATTTTCCCTGATTCCCATTTTGCCAATTGCTCCTCTTTTTAATTAACTATTTTGTCTTTTTAGTTTTTAAAATTTTATTTCTATTATATGCTTTACTTTTTATTTTATTGTATATTACTTTTCCTCTCTTTTCTGCTGCTTTTTTTGGTGTTTTAGTTTGGTTTTTATTTGTTTATTTTTTATTTTTCTTGTGAGTGTATGTGTACATGGTGCTGGGCTCGGGACTTGGCCCGTTTTGGGTGAGTGTCCTGCTTCTGAAATATGGACCTGATCCAGCTGAGAGGAATTCCATATTTCTTCAGCCACAACCTAGGCCCACTCAAATGTTGGTAAATACTTCAACTTAAGAGAAATGGGATATAAAGTCCATCTCCAAGGGGATATAACTAGGGAGGATAAGATTTTCTGGTCCTGGATGCTGATTCTCAAAGTAACAGCAAAGAGAAATAACAAAATGATTATGCAAAGAATGCCCACAAATGTCCTCGGCATCAGTTACCCCTACTCCCTATCAGTTCGCACATTAGTGCTGAGACTGCTGTTGATTGTAACTCTGGCCCTTGCCTCTCCCCATCAAATGCCAGGGTCTGCAGCCATGTCTAACCAGGGGATAAAAGCTTCAGATCCTTCACAATCATTGCAAACAACCAGGACCATAATTGCATTAAAGTAACAGAATCAATATTAACAGTGTCTGAGGAAGCCCCCATCACACCAAATGGGTTTTTACTCTCATTGCAGAATGAATCCTACTTTCTATGCTGTCTACCCAATACCTGTCTGAACTATAAGAAGACCTCACTCATATAAAACACACAAAATAGCAGAGCTCTCAGGGTTTGATGTAGTACACATTGTGTCAAAACTCACAAACTACAGCCAAATAAATCACAGGGAGACTATACTATGAAGCTCAGATGGAATAAAACTCAACATTACACAGCAAATCAATATCCCAAGCCACATCATGAAGAGAAAGCTGCTTACTAAGAAAGACCTCAAATAATAGTGCTAGAAATTTTCATCTGAACAGTTGCACAAATAACAACATAGAAACACAATAAATATGAAAACAGTGTAAGGAAATATACCTCCTGAAATTCATTAACTCCCTGCTAACAGATTCCATATACAGCAGAGTGATTGAAATGGGGACAATGAATTCTAAACAGCTTAGTAAAATTACAAATAAAGATTACAAATAAAGAGTTGAATTAATTCAGGAAGACAATGCAGGATATGAACGAGCATTTCAAAAGAGATTTTGTAAAAGAACCAATTAGGAACCTTGAAAATGAAAACCTATGTAAGTAATATACAAAACTAAGTTGAAGGTCACCAATAGAGTAGATCAAGCAGAATAAAGAATATCAGAACTTAAATACAACTTTGTCAAAGCAGTACATTTATGCAGCAATAGTTTTTTAAAAATTGAAGATAATATATACGATCTCTGGGAAACCATTCATAGATCAAACGCCATATAATCAGCTTAATTGGAGGAAAAAAATATATAATCAGCAAAAAAGTTACAGGCAGGGCTGGAGTGGTGGCTCAGGGGTTGGAGCGCTTGCTTGTCATGCACAAGGATCTAGGTTCAAACCTCAGCACCACATATACAAGCAAGTGTCAGAAAAAAATAACTAGGTGAAAAAATAAACAAAATTGATTACCTTTCCTTTTTATTCTCTCTCTCTTTAAAAAAATAAAATTACAGGCAAATTCCCAAATCTTGGAAAAGACATCCAGTTAATGAGACATTTGGAACCCCAAATAGACCTGAGCAGGAAAACAAACTCTTTACAGCATATCACGCTAATACTGTCAAAAGCATAGAACAAAGACATAATATCAAAAATTATAAGAGAATACCGAATCACATTCAAAAGCAAAACAATTATAATAATAGATTTCTCAAGAGAAACTCAAAAGGCCAGGAGAGTATAAAATGATATACTTTAAGTCCTGAAAGAGAACAGTTTCTAACCAATATTAATATACTCAGCCAGATTATCCTTTACACTGAAAAAAGATATAGACCTTCAAATATAAGCATAAATTAAGGGAATTCATTTAAGATATTTAAGGGAACCCTACACCCAGAAGGAGAAAGAAAAACAAAATCATGTAAACATCAGCAAGAACAAATCTTTTCAGAAGAGTAGACACACAAATTATAACTAGGAGGGGTTGGGGATTTAGCTCAGTGGTAGAGTGCTTGCATAGCACGCGCAAGGCCCCGAGTTCTGTCCTCAGCACTGAAAAGAAATTATAACAAGGATAAAATCAGTCATTATTAACATAATGAACCATCAAAAGTCTAAGATGAATAAGAGGTAGAAATGCACATAAAAAGTACAAAATAACCAACAGAAAACCAACAGAATTATAGGAACTACTTCACATCTTTCATTATTAGCCTTGACTATAAATGACCATAATCCATCAATTAAAAGATGTGGTGGCTGACTGCATTAAAGCAAGAAGAAAAAGTAAAGAAAAAAATAACAACAATAAACAATAGGACCCAACAATGTGCTGCATGCAAAAAACTCACCTCCCCTGCAAAAACAAGCAGACTGAAAGTAAAAGGATGGAAAACAGTACCCTGAGCAAATAGAATCCAAATCAACCATGAGTAGCAATTTCCAATAAAAGAGCCTTCAAGACAATGTCGGAAGAGACAGAGAGTCACTACATATTGATCAAATGATTAATTCATGAAGAAATTATAATGATTATAAATATGTATGGACCAAATATTGGAGCATCACATTTTATTAATAAAAAATTAGACATAAAGGGAGAGATATAGGCCTCAATACAATGATAGTGGGTGAATTTAATACCCTACTATCACCCATAGATAGATTGTCCAGACTAAAGATGGAGGGAATTAACAAAGAAGCATCAGAGTTAAATTATACAATGATTCAGATGAACATGACATCTACAGAATATTCCATGCAACAACTGCAGAATATATGGTCTTTTCATCAGGTCATAAAACTTTCTCCAAAATAAACCATGTATTAGACCACAAAGCAAGCCCTTACAAACTTTTAAAAATTGAAATAATGTCCTGCATCTTATTGACTCACAATGGAAAGTAACAAGAAATCACAGGGAGAGAACCTACAGAAATTGTACAAAAATATAGAGATTGAGAAACACACTTTTCAACAAATGGTGGGTCATTGAAGGAATTGGGAAAAATTTAAAAATTCCAAGAACCAAATAAAAATGGATAAATGATCAGAACCTGTTGTACACAGTGAAAGCAAAAGAGGGAAATTCATAGCAGCAAAACCAGAGAGATTTCAAATAAGTAATGTAAGTATGCATCTCAAAGATGTATAAAAGCAAGAATAAAACAAAATCCATAGAAAAAAAGGAGTAATAACGTTCACAGAAGATGTAAAAGAAATAAGGACTAAACAAAGAATAAAAAAGGTAAATGAAATAAAAATTTGGCTTTTTGAAAAGATAAGCATAATTGACACAGCTTTAACTAAAGTAACCAAAAGAGAGAAGACCCAGATAAATAACATTGGAGATTAAAACAGATGAAGAAAAAGACATTACATCAGATACTACTGAAATTCAAAGGATCACTAGGGAACATTTTTAAAAAAGTATATGCCAATAAATTTAAAAGCCTAGAAGTGGATAAATTCCCGGTCACTTACGATCTACCAAAATTGAGCCTAAAAAATACAAAATAAAAACCTATATAGGCGGATAACAAGTAATGAAATTTAATCAGTATAAATTTTTCCCAAGTACAGCTCAGGACCAGATGGATTCACTGCTAAATTTTTCCAAACATTTAAAGATCATTTAACACCAAATTTCAAACTGTTCCAGTCAATCTAATTTTATATATATATATATATATATATATATATATATATATATATATGTATATATATGCAGGCACTTCTTCAAAGCAGAAATATAAACTGCCAATAAATATATGAAAAAATACTCAACATCTTTAGTCACCAGGGAAATGCAAATCCAAACTCAATTAAATTCCATCTCACCCCAGTCAGAATGACTTTTATCAGATAAACAAAAATTAACAAATACTCACAAGGATATGTCTTAAGAGGAGCCATTTATTTTACACTGTTGGTAGGAATATAAATTAGTACAGCCACTACAGAAAACACAATAGAAGTTTCTCAAAAAACTAACAATGGAAATACTCTATTATTTAGCTATACCATTCTGGCTATGTATCCAAAGGAAATGAAAGTGTGCAAATGAGTCAACTATTCACATATGTGCACACCCATGTTCACTAAGACATTATTCATAATAACTGTGTTATGGCATCAGAAGAGACATCCATTAACAGTTGAATAGATACAGAAAATTTGATAGATACTTTTTTAGTCAGTTTTTTCCCTATTGTAACCAGAAGACTGACAAGAACAATTTTAGAGGAGGAAAAGTGTATTTGGCACTCATGGTTTCAGAGATCTAAGGCCGGCCATAGATCGCCGACCTCACTGCTCTGGGCCTGAGTTGAACAGAATGTCATGGTGAAGCATGTAGAGAAAAAAAGCATCTCAGGACATGGCAATAAGGAAGCAGAGGGAGATCTCTGCGCCCCAGGTACAAAGTATAAACCACAAAGGCACACTCTGTTGCTTCCTTCCTCCAACAATATCCTTCATGCCTATAGTTACCACCCAGTTAATCCATACATACCTAGAGATTAATGCAGGGATTAGGTTAAAGCTTTCATAACCCAATCATTTTACTTCTAAACTCTCCTGCACTGTCTTACCTATGAGCATTTCAGAGAAACTTCACATCTAAACTATTATATATATATGTATATATAAAAAGTAGAATATAATATATATATGTGTGTGTATATATATATATATATATATGTATATATATATATATGTAATTCTTCATCTATAAAGAGGAATAAAATCTTGCCCTTTGCAGGAAAATGGATGTCACTGTAGGATAGCATGTGATTCAAAACAAACCAGACCAGACACAAAAGGGCAAGTATCCCATGTTTTCTCGCATACATTGGAAATGGAACTAAACTAAAAATTAAAAAAGGATTGTCTGAAAGAAGAAATGGTACTATTATTTAGGGAAAGCAAAGGGGACCAGGATAACAGGAGTGAGAGTTTGTGGAAGTTAGAGTGGATGTGATGAATTTATCATATATGTATTTATGGAAATCATACAGTGAAACCATTTAATTTATGTAATTAATACCTGTTAATGGAAAAGCAAAATATATACGTAAGTATATGTATATATATATGTATATATATATATATGTGTGTGTGTGTGTATATATATATATAAATATTCAGGGAAACTATTCATAGGTATTAGAATAGATATTCCTGCTTTGTTCTGATTAACATTTTCATAATATATCCTTTTCTATGCTTTTTTCTTTTAGTATATGTGCCTGTGTTTCAAATAGCTTTTTCTGTATTCATCATATAATTGGGTCTTGCAATATTAATCTATGCCTTTTTTTTCTTTCTTGGTGGTACTCAGTATTAAACCCAGAAGTGCTTTACAACTGAGCTACATCCACATCCCTTTCTTTTTGAAACAGTTTCTCACTAAATTACTGAAGATCTCAGTCTCCCTAAAGTGCTGAGGCTGATCTTGAATTTGACATTCTCCTGCCTCAGTCACTGGGATTAGAGTCATATGCCACCACATCTAGCTAAACAAATAATTATGGAGTATTCCACACATCTGGCACTGCTTGTGTTTCTTAATTAAATTTGTAGTATAGAAAAGGTTATTCTGGCTTCAAGGAGGCAATATTTGAGATCATAAAAGACAGAAGGCAGGGGTATCAGTTAGGAAGCTGATATTATAACATAGGATGGAAAGAGTACTCAACTAAAGGAGTAGAAAATGGCATTGAGAATAGTGTACAAATTTGAAATATGTTGTGGTGTAGAATCAACAAAATTTACTAATTATAATTCACTGTGGGGTGAGAGAGAGTGAGGAATTCCAGAACTAAAGAACTTTTCTTTCCATCTCCACCTCAGGTGGTATTTTCTTCCTGAAATTTCTATATTACGGCAACATGAAGATGGAGACGAATAGACTTATCTTTAACTGTAGAATGTAGAGGAAACAAAGTTTCTTGGGAAAGATGATGAGTTCAGATTTTAAAACAAGCTATAGATGTTTGTGATCTAGAAGGAGACATCAGCTTGGTTTCACTCTTTGGACTTCAATAAGATGGTTAATCCTGCAGACAAAGACAATCCTTGACTTAGCTTACCTTGATTATCCCCTCAACCTATTATTTTATATTATATCATCTAATGTTTATATTAGTTTATTCATATGTGATGTCTATAATTGGACGAAATTATATAAATGAAATTATATATAACAGTATATTATATATACATAGAACTACATAGAGATAGAGATGGTTTAAATCCACCACCATAATCAAGGTAATAAATATACCTATGGCACTCAAAATTTTCTTCCTGCTACTTTTTGATACTCTCTCCTTCCTTTCCCACCTATAGGTAAATTGAACTGTTATTATCATGGATTAGTTTTTATATATAAAATCACACAGTATGCACTCTCTTTTGTCTGGAGCTTCTTCAATTGTGTATTTATTTTGAAGTTCATTCCTTTTCTTACATGTAAATAGTTTATTACATTTTTTCTGAATAGTATACCATTGAATCAATATGTCTCATTTTGTTTATTGCATCACCTGCGGAACATTTTTTATTGTTTCCAGCTTTGGACTATTATAAATAAAGGTCTCTAAACATTCATGAAACAGTGTTTGTTTAGACATATATTCCCATTCTTTTGGTAAATGCTTAAAAAACTGAATGTCCGAATCATATAGTTGGTGAATTCTAACTTTTTAAGAAATGCTAAATTTTCCAAAGTGATTATGCTATTTCACATAGCCAATGGAAGTATATCAGATTTACATTTCCTTTATATCTTTGCCAACACTGAATACAATCAATTTTTCAATTTTAGGAATTCCAGTGTGTAGTAATAGTTTCTAGAACTATCAATTAATTAACTATCACTAATATCTAATGATATTGAGCATCTTTGTACATATCACTCATATATTGCTTTGGCAAAATATTCACTCAAGTCTTTGCCCATTTTTATTTCATTGATTCTGTTTCTTATTGATGAGTTTTATATATAGCACTAACTCGTTAGTACTAGAGGGTCTAGTCAATGTCAGCAGGCAAAAATAAAAGAAATAAAAGCCACCCAAGTTGGAAATCTTTGTTTTCCAGTAACATGATCATCCATGCAGAACAGAAACTGATTATTTATTTCCTAGCAACAAATAATCAGAAATTGAAAGCAAAAACACAATACCACTTACAGTAGCATCAAAATGTGTGGAATATTTATGTATAACTCTTAGAAATGATCTGTAAGACACTGAAAATCACAAGAGAAATTAAAGTCTTAAATAAATAGAGAGGTATAGCTTGTTCATGAGTCAGGAGACTCAATATTGTTAAGACATAAATTCTATTCAAATTGATCTCTAGGTTCAATACAAAATGGGTCAATATTACTTTAGGTATATCTTCAAAATGAATTTTAAAATTGATATGTAAATCTTCAGGGCCCAGAATAGTCAAATACAGATTTGAAAAAGATGGCGAAAGTTGGAAGACAAGCACGTCTTGATTCTAAGAGTCATTATACAGCTGCAATTATCCATCTTATCTTGAAGTATTGGTATAAAAGCAGTCCAATTGACCAAAGCAGCAGAATACAGTCCAAAAATAAACGCTTACAGACAACTCATTTCTGACAAAGAAGCAAAGGCAATTGAATATAGAAAGTGTAGTCTTTCAGCAAATGGTGTCAATGGGATAATCATATGCAAAAGTTGATCCTTCATGCATCCCTTAAACCAGAACCAAAAAAAAAGTGCAATTCAAAATGTATCATAGACTAAAATATAAAACTTAAAACTATAAAATTTCAGAAGAAATAAAATCTATTTATGTTGAATTAGATATATATTTCTTAGAAATGACACTATGCATAATACATTAAAAAACAACTTGGTAAAATGGGCTTCATCAAAATTTTAATTTTTGATGTTTTTCAGAAAAGTTATAAGAATTAAAAGACAAACTATGCACTACAGAAAAATATTTGTAAAACACATTATCTGAAATCATTTATTTACTTCTCTGTTCATTGCTGTAATATAAACTTCCTGAGTGCCAGAGTCTTACATTTCCTTTTATTTATTTTAATTAGTTTAACATAGTCTTACATATTGAAGGGATTCATAGCTATACATGCATACATAACAACAATGTAACTTGAACCCAATCCTTATGCTAGATCTCCCCCCTTTTCACCCAGTCTCTGATCTCGTCTCTACTGAAATTCCCACCATTATAGATGTAAATGTCCATATACATATATTTTAATTTTTGAATTATCTAGTTTTAAATTCCTGTATGAGTATTATTTGGCTTCTCAGGGGAGTCAAGTGTACCCTCAGTACACTTCACACAATATACTCCCTTTCCCCCACCTTCACTCTCTCCTCTCCTTGCCCTTCCCCATTCACCTTTATAGCTGTAGTTCCCCCAGATTATGAGTTGCTAAAATTTCATGGGTATAGTAAATAAACTTCACTAACTTTCACCCTATTCTTGGTTTTACTCTAGCTTCCACATATGAGAGAAAATATTCCACCCTTAGGTTTCTGGGTTTGGCTAATTTAATTTAGCATATTTGATTCTATTTCCATCCATTTACCTCTAAAGGGCATGAGGCCATGATATTGTTCTTTCTAGTAGCTGAGTAGAACCCCATTGTGTGTATATATACACATAAACACCACATTTTTTTGATCCATTCATCCAGTAAAAGGCATCTGGGTTGATTCCATAGTTTAGCTAGTAAATTGAGCTGCTGTAAACATTGATGTAGCTATGTTACTGTAATATTCTGGTTCTTGCTCTTCTGGAACAATACCCAGAAGAGAGATAGCTGGGTTATAAAGTGATTCCTTCCCTAAGTTTTTCAGGAGTCTCCACACTGCTTTACAGAGAGGCTGTACCAGTCTGCAGTTTTACCAACAGTGTGCTGGTGTTCCTTTCTCCCCACAACCCCTTCAGCATCTGTTTTTGTTCATATTCTTCATCTTTGCTGGAGTGAGGTGAAATCTTAATGTAGTTTTGATTTGCATTCTTCTGACTGCTAGTGAGGTAGAACACTTTATCATGCATATATAGATATATGCATATATATATATTTCCTTTTTTAACTTCCTCTATTGAGAGTTTTTCTTTAGTTCCATAGCCCATTTTTTATTAGATTGTTTTTGGTTTTGTTATTAGGTATTTTATTTCTTTGTATGTTCTGGATATTAGCCCCCTTTTGGAGGAGTAGCAGGCAATGATTTTCTCTCATGCTCTAGATTCTCTCTTGACACTGTTGACTAATTTCTTAGCTGTGCAGAAGCTTTTTTAGTTTAAGGGCATTCCACTCATTTTATCTTGGCTTTAATTCTCGTGCTATGGGAGTCTTGTTTAGGAAACCAGTGCCTACACCCAAATGGTGGTGTTGATCCTATTGTTCTAACAGATACATGGGTGCTGGTTTAATTCCTAATTCTTTGATCCAGTTAGATTTGATGTTTTTACTGGGTGAGAGAGAAGGATCTAATTTCAGATTTCTGTATATCACTGTCCAGTTTCTCTAGCACCATTAGTTGAATAGTCTGTGTTTCCTCCAAACTGTATTTTTGTCCACTTAATAGAATATTTTTTTTTATTTTTGAGCAACCTTACAAGATTTTAACAAAATAATATAAAATATGTATAAAATGTGTATATATTCTGGATATTGCAATTATCCCCAGGAGTGCCCCCCATTACCCTCCCTTATCCCTCCCTTCCCCTTCCCATTATAACTCTAAAGAAAGTATTAGATTGTAAAGCATTACATCTTATCTGGATTTAACTCATGTCACTAGACCAACTTTCTCATTGTCCAGGGTCTAGTCCCCACCTCCACAGATGAGTGGAGAAAATCGACCCTTAGATCTCTGGGTTAAGCTGATTTTACTCATCATGATCTCTTCCATAACCATCCATTTACCCTCGAAGGCTGCAAGGTCATTGTTTCTAATTGCTGTGTAAAATTCCATGGTATAAATGTACCACAGTTTTTGAATCCATTCTTCCTGTGAGGGACACCGGGGTTGTTTCCATAGCCTAGCAATGGTAAATTGTGCTGCTATGAACATAGATATTGCTGTGTCACTGTAATGTGCTGATTTTAAGTTCCCTGGAAAGATACCCAGGAGTGGAATAGCAGGGTCATATGGTGGAGTCATCCCTAATTTTTTAAGGATTCTCCATACTGCTTTCCAGAGGGGCTGTACCAGTCTGCAGCTCCACCAACAGTGTGTTAGTGTGCCTATCTCTCCACATCCCCTCCAGCATCTATTGCTGTTTATTTTCTTCATCTTCGCCATTCTGACTGGTGTAAGGTGATATCTTAATGTGGTTTTCATTTGCATTTCTCTGATTACTAATGATTTAGAGCACTTTCTCATGTATTCATTGGCTTGATCAATGTCCTCTGGTGAGAAGTCTCTGTTTAGCTCTTTGGCCCATTTATCAATTGGGCTGTTGGTGTTTTTGTAGTTGACATTTTTGAGGATTTTATAGATTCTGGATATGAGACCCTTGTCTG